>JASKGN010029506.1:0-10867 GCA_030556245.1 Falagria sp. GC000072 | reverse complement strand
TTAAAGGTAGGGCCTAATGTTGTTCTTTATTGCCCTACTTACTTTGTGCCTTTTCTTCCTATTCCTTTTATGCGAAGCTAATATCATCCTGCATTTATTTTTATGTTATCCTTGCTCGTTTCAATAGCCGGGCACTCCACGTAATATGAAATCTTCTCACATTTCAGCTATAAACTTTTTACCATTTACAGGATACTTTTATTTAGGAACTTCCTACATTACACAACTTTCAGAAAATGAAGTTTGACTTGACTCTTAAGAAATTCTAACTTCTAATTGCTAAATTAATTTGGCTCCTTTTAATTTAACAATTAAACCTTAAAAGAATACAAAAAGTGATTACAAAGCAGAACAAATCAAAATTCAAATCGACTTTTTTGCTTTCCTCTTTCCATATGTTACATAAGAGTTATTAGAATGTTAGTACAAACTGCGTTGCAATAACTGTAGATTGTTATTGCATATTATACGTTTGTTAAAGACGTAATAGTGTTCTGTTTAGAAAGACAAACCAATAGTAAATTGGCGATTGGTATAAATAGCAGACTGCAAGCGAGCAGTTCGTTCCCGTGGCCATTGTCGTTAATCCTTTCGAATTACTTTTCTATTATAACAATTCAATTCCTTCGGCAATTTGACAAAATCGTATCAACTTAAACCACCCAAAAGAAAACCACGAAACTAGAACTAACTTGAACAATAAGTAATATATAACTTTACTTTACCATGTTAAACCAAATCGGCACAAAATTTCGCATTCTTTCCTAATACTTTGCTAAAGTTACGTTGGAATAATAATGCTGCAATAGACAATTCATTCCGTTTCATTGCTCTTATTATCTCCACTGTTGCTGCTGCAATTTATGCTTATCGACTTCCAATTCTATATAATAATACTGGTATCTGCAAGTATCTACCTACCTACCAAGAAGTAAACTTTTCTTTTATGAACTGAACCATATGAAACTTAACTCATTAATTTAACTTAATAGAAAGACAATAAACAATAACCACAAATGTAATGATAGATTAGATTTTCAATATTCAAGAGTTGATAGATTTATTAAATTAGTATATTTACTATATTGCATAATAGAAGTATAATTCTTAGAAGTTGTTCAGACAGCTGTTGCATCAATCAACAATATAGCAGCTAGTATGTTCTTTGTATCAGTTTTATCAGGATCCAAATACTGTTTACAACATGCATTGGATACGAAAGTTGAACCCACGCACATGAACACGAACTAACTTTTCGCGAATTACTTATTTGAACAAATAAATCGAGTGTACATGAAGTACATTAAGCTATCCAGTTCATTGCACATGAACATTGTGTTTGTTCGATGCAATGAGCACAGTTATATTCTATCGATTGGATAAATTATGGGAACAATTGTGTTACGACTTTGCTCTTATTTCGTTTTTTAACTTCCTTGTTTTGTTGTATTGCATTTCCTTAGATCGATTAAAAATTTTATTCTCTACTTCTTGGAGATTAATTTATAAGAAAAAAATTACAAAAACTTTGTAACTAAATTAAACAAATGAATTTAGTCATAAGATTTTACTAATTCTGTTAATATTTTGAAAGATTGGGAAATAAAAGAAAAATGTCAGTGACATATTGTGTGTTGTTGCTTGTTATCTGTTGATGAATTGTTTCCTATGTGATTGACACTGAGTTGCAATTCCTGACGGGCTTTATTAAATCTTCGTCGAAATTCACATTGGAGTTGTCAGGCTCAAAACTGTTGGAGGAATTCATGTGGAAAAACTCCACTTTGATGTCACATTCAAATTGATGAATCATGTAAACGTTACTCATCCAAATTTAGTTTTGTTGTAGTTTTGATAAATTACTAAAAAAGTAAATTTTTATTTTAATTGATTTTTATTTGTTTCAGGAATTTATGGAGTACCATGTTCCTCCAGAGACATCTACAAAAATGTAAGTACCAATCATTTATTTTGTAAACAGGGAGATACAACTAGATTTATAGTACCACCACTCGGGTTTATAAATTGATATAGAGATACACATCTCTATTTCTTATAGATAGATAGGAGAACTTTTTATTCAATGTGTATCGATAAAGTGGCATTAATACATAGATAGCTGTCGACTGGCGGCTCATGAAGGCGAAACGGTAACGCAGGAAGCACGCTCGAAGTGATTACCGACTGCGTTGTGCTTCCTGTCTGCCTGGCTTTTCTCGCATGTTTGCATGGGCTATAACATTGCAAAGGTTTCAATTCTTCAATATATACAACACCTACCCTACTATAATACATTTTCATTAACTACCAAACATATACCATACCTTTAGCTACAGTATTTCGCTTTGAATTATTTACCATCTCATCCCTTAAATATATTAGGTACAATCCCAATAATACATCCAATTTCATGGAAAATCAATGCATGTCACGACTGAAATTATTGCTGGTATATAGATATATGACGTGTTCGGATCTCAATATGCATACATTATATTTCTACGAACACATATTTTATAGCTAAAGGTAGAAGATTTAGATTCTGGGTTTATGTACGTCGTTAATATTCAATATGTTTGTCGACCTGCTTAGAATAAATTGGCTCACAAATTGTTTGTTTTTGTTATATGAATACATATATCTACATATACACAGCGGAATATTTGGTAGACTCTTATATTCTTCATATTCCACTTTGTATCTTGGAATACGTATGTGAATGCTATATATTTAAGCGATATGTATCGTTTTAAGCCGTAAATTTTGCAAACACTCCAAGCGCTCTCGGTTTGTTTGTGTAATATAATTAAACGAGTATATAACCGTAACACAAATCTCGGAAGCACTACAAGAACTCTAGTGTTGCCAAGAGTGGCAGGAAATGCAGGAAAAGTGTGCTCTTGAACTTTGAAAATCAACTCGCTTTGTTATGTGGCCAATGTTAATCCAATAAATACATACTTGTACAAATTTGGATGCTATTGAATCTAAAAGCAAATTAATTTATTTTTAAATATCAAAATTTTAATTAGAATCAAGAACCTTCCCATCATGTTGTTCTTTTATCGAAGACCTTAATATCCGCTTGATCGCGCTTCTCCAGCCTAACAATTTTATTTTATCGTGGCGTTCTTGTTATTTTTCCCTCGTTTGCTCTCATCTTGTTTCATCTCGTCTCATTGAAGTCTTTTCATACGAGCATACCGGGCGATTGGTCCATTGATGAATTTGATGATATTGACACACAGAAGAGGAGCGAAATGTAATGGAATTATTCATTCCGATTCGACGCACCCTTCGAATTTAATTTTCTCTCTCTTGTTATCGCGCTTTATGCAATTCTCTTTATATCTCATCATGACGGGAAACATTCACACTTTGGTTTGATATAAATAAATTTATACCTAATATAATTTATTCGCATTTGTTGCGGTTTGCAACTGGTGGCATTCTCACGGGAAACTCTTTGTTAGATTTTCTTTAAATAAAAATTACATTTAATCAAAATTGAATTTTTTGATATTATTTAAAATTGCAAATGTATTTTTTCTTGAGCTAATGTAAATCGATATATTTCATGAAATATAAAATTACATTGTCAATGAAGCGTGGAGGACGTTTATGAAAAATCCTTGATTCGCTTGTTAGGACATATGTTCCTTACCTACTATAAAGAAAAGAAATTTATATATAAAAGAAGAAAAAGCGAAAACACTTGCCACCAGTTTCACATAAGCTTGTAGTAAGAAGTAATACGAAGCAACAACTGCGACCAAAATAAAAAATGCAGAATGAAATCGAGAGGAAAATTGCTTCAGAGACTGGAAAACGAGCGACTCTGATAGAACAAGAAACTTAGTACTCTTGAACAAAACCACACAAGCAGAATAAAAAGGGGAAAACATGAAATAACGAGAAAAAATCATTGAAGACAATACATTCTGGAAAAATAGAAAGACAAATGACATCGGGCATAAAGAAAAGAAATAAATGAAAATTGCGTCGAGAGAGGAAAGAAGCAAGAAGGGAAAAGTTATGATTAACGAGAATTGTTTGTTTCCGCAGATGACGTTTTCATCATTTCCTTTAATGGGCTTCTAATATTAGCACGAAAATCAAATCGTTTTCCTTCAGTCTTTTATAAATTGACACTGAATAATGACATAATAATGACGTTTTCTTTTTCGGTTAGGTTTCCCGGTAATTTTATTTCAATTATTCAAATTTATTGTGACTAAAATTAAAATTATATTTAAATTTAAACAAAAATTAATCGGAATTACGGTATTGTAATAATAATAATTATGAAACCATTGAAAATACATAATGAGAGTAATCGATAGTCGTAATTGTGCAAATCCATGGAAACTAAAGTAAACAAAAGCAGATTCTAGTGAATTGCAATATGTAGCTGGAAAATTGAAAATAGAGTGGAAAATGAAGTACGTAGTAATGTATAATATGATAGCAATCGTAGGATCCAAAATGATACGTAAACATAAATATCCAAAGCAAACATTTTGCAATATTGCGAATGAAAAATGGGGGAAATCATATACTCCGAAACCATTTCCGAGGTTTTTTTATTTTAGATTGGAAAGTCTGATAGTCATTAATCCATTAAAGCAATGCAAACAAACAAATTCGAAATGTGCAATAAAAATAAAAATCCTTAATTAAATTCTTCAAATATCCTCAACAAAATATTTTAAATTTTTTTGCAAAATTTTTCTCATAATTATAAAAACATTTCTTTAATAATCATTATCCTAATAATTTATTTGCTCAAAAAAATTATATTTCGTGACTTGTTTACTTTTTTTATATCTTGCGCTAGTACGTACAAAGCTATTATTTTTATTATTATTTTGGTAGGTTAAGTATAGAAGTAATTTTTATATCACTTTTTATTCCTAATGTTAAATTCATGTTTAAATCCTGAATGGTTCCAATTTTCCAAGCAGCGTTTCACTTAGTTGACACCCATTCGAGATTCACATGGAAGTACAATTACATTAATTTATAATGTGGAACGCGACGCTGTAATTATGTAATTTATGCTCATGTTTATATGTGCATGCAATTTTAGAATTCAAGTACCGCCAGATTTTTTGTTCTCTTAGAGATTTTTAACCAAATAATTTAGAATTGCGTGACGCGCCAGTGAACTTTCTTAGTTCTTGTTTTTTTTTTGCGAGAACATGCGATATGCTATATGGGGAACTTTTCGGGTTTGTTTCGAGGCGATAAGCGGTTTTTAATCGACGAAGCGGTCGGATTAATTGAGCGAGAAATGAGGCAGTAGGATGTATTGACCTATACATAATAGTTTAAAAATGCTAGTCACGTAATAGTTATCACGAATACAAAAAAATCCAATTTATATTTAAAAATATTTAAAACTTATGTAAATCTTGGAATGAAAAAATTGAAGGTCTGAGGATTTAGTTCAAAAACATTTCAGACATCAAGATCTTCTTTTTTTATTATCCTTATTATTATTGAAATCTTATATGTATATTGTGGGTCTGCTTATATCACTTTCCCTTTAGTATCTTTCTTAAGAATGTACGTAGTCTTAGGATTCGTATGCGTACGAGTATCTAGTTAGACACATAAAACGCGCCTTTTTACTCTTATAGTCGTCCTTGAAATGGTTGCTCCCTGGAGTGTCTTGCGCATTTTCCGGGCGAAAGGAAATTCTGGGATACATACAGCATTGCCGTAGTAAGCGTAACCTCCACCGCAACGTGCGTCGTGATTAATGGAACGTCTTGAGAATACGACGATACTGACTATGTACACGTATCTGGGATATATTTCGTATCCTTGGTCCTGGTCGGTTTCTATTTCATTTCGTTTGATGCTAGCTAACTTACAATCTGGCTGCCAACGTATTTTGGTTTTGATCGTAGACATAAACTTATACCCTTTCTGGAAAAACGGGATTAAGTGGAAAGCTTTGTCATGAAATAAAAACTACAACTGTAATAATACAAAGAGAAAGAAAGGGGAAGGATTGAAAGAAAAAGGAAAAAGATTAAAACTTTAAATATAAAAAAGAAAATTGGATTTTTTAAATTACCCATGCCTATGGCGCATTTCTTCCAGGATTTTTATTTTCATATTAGTTTTTCAAACAGCGCTGGAAAAAGCCCAGACAAAAATGAAAAATAGATGAATAACAATATGAAACGGGAAATGTAAGGGGTGTATAGCCAAATGCATTACATGAAAAATGTTGCAGACAGTAAAGGAATTTAATTTTCCGCTTGATATTGAATGCGTGGAAGAGTAAAATGCGCGAGGAAGTAAACTTCATGAAAGTTGTTAAATTGCTTTTTCTCCAAACTTTATGAACTGGCATTATTTCCATCATGTAGCAGGAAATAAAATCTTGGAAATGTATTAAAAATGTTAACACCTTGTTGATTTTCGAAAAGTTATTTATCCAAGAGTTTACAAACATTTTTGTTTTCATATAATAAGAAAAATAAAGAAAAAGCTTATTTTCTGTTGTGGAAAATCTTTTAAAAAAAAAGTTACACCTTCGAATGGAAAAATATTTATATAAAAGGACGTTTTCTGTAAGATGTTTTATCGTGGGAGTAAGGGTTGCTTTGCATGATGATTCAACTTCCATACGAAATCTTGTTGCTTATTTCTCTGTCCTGCTTATATGATTTTACCTCACATTGCAAGAAAGTTCTTCCTGCATTGAGGAAACTTTTATAGAATTACAGAAAGAGCATCCTCCATGGGTATTTACGTACCCACATCTATCATAAATTTATGGCATATAAAGCCAACCTTCTGAATTGCTTATGAGCTTATATGTAAATACATTTGATAACAGAAAACCAGGTAACTAAATATAACAGCAAAATACCGTCAAAATATTAAAAATCTTCAAAATACTCTTGCATTAGCAATTTAATTATATATACAGTCTAACAATAAATAGCAAGGCTTACAACATTTCTTAGAAATGTCCTTTAAAATTAGAATTTACCTTAAAGTTCTTCTTTATGGCAGTAATTCTCTTCCTTTGAATTTTCCTTTGCAATGAACATCAAGGTAAAAGAGACATAAATAAAACAAAAATAAACCTTAGTATAGTACCTACTAGCTATTACATACAAACTCCTTCTCCTCTTTATATGATACAATTTGCAAATGTCTAAAAACTCAGAGTACATATACTATATCATCAACATCAAACATCTAGTATTTCTTTCCAAACTGGGAATTTTTTGCATCTTTTTCGGCAGTCCTTTGATTCCTTTCCACTTTTTGAAATTCCGTTACAAAATTCCGAGATGTTCATTTGATATCCGTTGAATTCCAAACCTTTATCTACCTTTTTCTTTTTTGTTCGTTTTAAGAATTTTATCTGAAAATCTGGCGTTCAGTTAACAATCAAATTCTATACAAAAGACTTGATATAATGGGAAGAGTTAGGTGAAAGGGTCACTGGTGTAAATGGTAATTTCTATTTAACTTTAGCTTAGATTCTATATCATGCAATTATCTGCAAGTGAACTATGTAATAAAGTTTGCAAACTATGTATGTATTTTAAAGCACAAGTTGCACGTATGTAGAAATATGAGGAGAGACTTGAATAATGTAACAATATACTCGGATAAAGGGAAACTGAATACAATTTTAGTTAGTTTCCTGAAAATGAGGGAAATACTGCTAAACCGACAAATTGGGTGAAATCAGCGAGGAAATTACTCAAACAATCAACTACATGACCCGTCGGATGCTGGGTCTTATTAATGATGTTCTTGCACAATGAAAATGAAACGCTAGTTAATGCTAATACTTTTTCTCATTTCCTCCACTCCGATTACAATTCGGAAATTAATTACAAATAAAGTAATTTATTAAATATAACATTCTCTTCAATTAGGAATTAAAATTTCGCTCACGTATGAAATCAAAATTAGAAGAAAAAAAGAGCAAAGTTATAACATTTTTCATGCAAACTTTTTTTGGAATTCGTGCAAAATTTAATTGAATTTCCATTCCGTGTAGGAAGCCCCCAAAGAAAAGCAAACTAACTAACTTTTTGTGGATAAGTTAGGTGTACAGAAGTTACAGGAAGTGCAGGAGCAGCTGCGGCTACGACTCCAATTTCTGGCATTAAATTGGAATAATAGAAATTTCGCATTTCAATCGCGTTCTGCCTTTTGTTTTTATCTTCCGTTGGCCTTCGTCCATTTACCGCCCCATATTCACGTTAAATTTCTGCTATAAAATAGGACTTTAGGGCATTCGGTTCGATAGATATATAACGTTTCGGTTTGTGGCTATTTTACAAACCTGCGTTTTGGGGTTGAGTTCTGTAACTCTGTTTTTGTTTTAACTTCCGACTGGTCATGCTATCGGCTCATAAAGCATCGGACAAGTGTCAGTGTTACTTTATTATTGCACGCTCCCTATTATACTCCCTTTGTTACTGAACAATTAATATGTGGGTTTGAATTCTAACCAGAATCAACGTGTTCTCGAGTAGGTAAATTTGATGAATTAATGCATAAAATTAACATTAAATCGTCCACGATTTATTTACATTATATAAAGCTATCTGCATTTATTGTCATTATTTATTATCATTTGGAATTAATTCACAGCCAGATTTATCTTGTTTTCAACATTTTATCATTCTTTATTTTTTCCAGTGTCCAAATAAATTTTAGATTTTTGTACATTCCAACAGGATGTCAGGATTGCAAATGAAAGCAAAAAATCTTGCTGTAAGCAGATACGATAGTAGGTACTACGAGTACTATAACAAAACAGTCTAATTTTTCTTTTTCTCTCGGGAAATAAATTAAGCAGTTTTTCATTTGTACAGGTTGGACATGTTGAGTAAATTTACGCGAGTATAGAGCAATAAATTAAAAACTATCAGCACTCGGCACATGCACTATTCATCACTATCGTCCTCCGAATGTGTCAAAATTATCTCTTGCTTTTTCTCTCTCAGTTGTGAGCAATGGTCCCTTTCAAATTTTATAATTCCATAGGGTTGGATAGCAAATCCTGGAAACTGTTTAACAACCTACTCATCCTTTACATTTACAAGCTTTATAGGTTTACACACTCATGCCAAGCATTTAAATTGAGCTATAACACTGCAGTACGACACGACGCCATCACTCGTCCTTGTACTTTCCACATTTGTCCTTGTACTCTTCACGCTTGTTATCCTTAAATATTACCCGTTATTTTCTTCTTAGAATTCTTTGAATTTTTGTTTGAACTTTTAAACTTTCATGCAAAAGTTTGGAATGCGTTTTTTAGTTTTCCAAGTTTAGTTGAATTTAACACGGCATAAATTCGATGGGAAAATTTTATGCAATCGGTTTTTTATGGGCTTAAAATAAGTGAATCAATAGGCACTACGCTGTGCTGTTCAGTCCTATCCTTTATGCGCAGCCAATTTCCCATTATTTACCATTTTATTCGACTACATGAACCAAGGATTGGATTAATAGACATGGAAATTTCCAACTATTCAGCGAACTGACCTTTTTATAGCTTTTCAAATCTTACAGATTTATTCTTTTATTATTTAAATTTTACATTCGTTTCAAAGTTGCAAATTTAAATTTGAAACAATTTTCAAGAAAGACGACAAAAAGAGTCTTTATATAGATAAATTCAATGTTGTCACAAAGTTACAAATGTTGACAACAATGAGCGTCTAGAACTGTTGTTCCCTTTATCAATGTTTCTCAAGAAATATCAAAGTTTTTGCTCTTTGAAGGCACATCGACACTTGCACAGCAAAAAGACGGCTGCGATGGGCTAGCAAGGAGTCGCGAGACTGCTGCAATAAATATTTTGATAGACGGGACATTATTATGTCTTTTTAAGAGCACGTTGTGCGCCAACAGACGCACGACAATTTATTACTTGCTATTCCCAGCCAGCCGAGATACGACTCGCTTTTACTCTTTTAATATTTTACTTTTTTGCATACTTTTACTTTTGATGGGTATTTATTTGCATTCGCATCAGATTTCTTTTCACTCATCTAGAGCAAACTTTCCACATGTAGTAATAATATAATTGTTATTACTAGAAAATGTAATAATTAATTATAATATTAAATGATAAATAGCCATTTATTTATTTATGAAACTAATTTAGTAATATTAGATTAAAATGCTATTATTGAGAACTAATAACATTTTATGTTTCTTTAAATTATGTATTATTATTGTTCGTTTAAACAAAGTAAAGGTTAAAAGAATGAAATGTTAAGAGTTTCTATAATATAATGGGAGTATCTAATAATATTATTCTTGAATAAAATTAGCTAACTAACATTTTATTAATATTACTTAATCTTAAGACAATAAGGTCGAGTTGAAAAGTCAAAAAATCATAAAGCAAAATGGAATGCGTAATATGGAAAATAATAATGCAAATAAAACAATCATTACATGCAACATTTTACACATTTATATATTCAACTTATTTATACTCTTAGTTAAATCATTTCAATAAATTATTGCTGTTTATTTGTTTATAAGCCTTCTGATAATTTATTACGCCTAAAATCTTAGACCTTATTACATTATTACGGGTTTTCTTGCATTTTATGAGTCCTTCAAACGATCGCGACCGCCAGTCAAGAGGTGAAAGATTAAAAAGTTTAAAGCTTGTAGATACAATACACCTAAATACTAAAGTATACCTAAACAAACCTTTTAAGTTGTAAAACTAAAATGCAGAAAATTGCTAAATATGAAACTAACGTGTCCCCAAAGGTGAAAGCCATTAATAATCTATCCATGAAAACAGATTGTGACGACATTAATATTAACTTCATATTAATTTTTAAAATTA
>JASKGN010029497.1:0-21991 GCA_030556245.1 Falagria sp. GC000072 | reverse complement strand
GTTACTTTGTCATTATGTATACATAGTTCCTGAAGTATTAAGATAAAAACTAAATAAAATGATAAGAAATAGTTTTCTAATTATGCTTTATTAAACATACCACTAGACGTTACAAAAACTTATAGAACACATGTAAGTTCAACATACAATTAAAATTATAATGTTAATGAGAATATGTACTCTACCACAATATAAAATATAATTATAAAATACTAACTGAAAGAATTTGCATGGATTTAGATCTTCAATCCCACAAACAAACAACAAACAACAAAGACACAATGCAACCCAATAACAAACACTAATCTACCCATAATATAGGACAATACTTTAAACAGATTACTAATCTTAACTACACCACTTTTATTTCTACATAATCAGTACTATGCCAGTACTATAGAAGGTAATCCCATTATCGTCAATTACACTATCACACAGAATTCAGACTCACTCAGTCATGGTTGAAAATATTCCATTAATGTAGAATGTAGATAATGTCCTAGGACCATAGTAATTGTCCATATTATATTATTATTACTATCCTGTTCAACTCTTTGCTGTGATGATTAAATTGCCTTAACCACAAGACATTACCTATATATAAAGATAATATTAGTATCTTCATTTAAACAACACATCAAATCTTTAAATACATGCAAAAGCAATTAATATAGAAGTAATTTGATATACACACCAATTAATAATGATTCCTTAATCCAGGGATAAAAAACAAACAAATGGGAAGAGTATCCATCAGGAACAATTCCACTGACTGCAGTTATCTTCAGTGATCATTGACAGTATTTCAATCGTTAGGATAATGTAATAGTCCCAATAGTATTGTTATTTCCATATTATCCTGTTAAACTCTTTATTCCGATGATTGGATAGTCCTTACCACATGGCATTACCTACATATTACAAGAACATTAGTATCTTCAATTTAACAACACATCAAATCTTTTAATACATGCAAAAGCAATTAATATAGAAATAATTTGATATACATACCAATTGATAATGATTCCTTAATCCAAGGATGAAGAACACACAAATTGGAAGAGTATCCAGAAGCAAATTGTTGAGCACTCATCAGCTGTTCTTGCAAATCTCCAATTGTAGTTTTCCAAAATTAGATGATCAAAGCTAATTTAGCTCAAATTGCATTTACTGAGATACCATGATATTGTGGGAGAAAATTTAAATGCATCATATGGACAGCTACATCAATGATGTCAAAACATCCCATATCTGCAAAAAGACATATATTTGTTTAAACAGAGACACAGAGAGGTGAGAAGGCTAATGAAAATATAACTCATAAAAAATATAAAAGCATAAACAAATTTACATATTTAAATTGAGTGTGTAAACGAAAACAAATTCCCACTCACCATAATTATAGTCTTCGCTTTAAGTGGTTGTTTATACACAAGATGCAATTGCTGCATGAGATAGAAGTAAAGCACAAATTACTTCCGCAATACATTTAATATGTATTTAAATATCACTTTTTAAAGAACAAGACTTATTTGGACTAAGTCAACAAAATGGCCGCCATGTCAAGCCAAGCATTGTGCAGCAAATTTTATCTCTTCATCCGTATTCATCAAGCGCGCTTTCTTGCAAATTTTCAAAATCACCTAGCACCCCCGCGATTACACTCTACTAATTAATTGATTTATTTTACTTATATATTGAAGGATTGTTAATTAATCGACGATAAAACGAGGAACACCATGACCACAAATGTGTCAATTTCATATGTATTAAAAGTTGCCTACAGTTATGATTTTCAATAATTTTAAATCCAAAGCAACTATGATTTAAAAAAAATATATAAAAAACGCTTACTAGATTCTATTTTTTAAATTATTATCGTCACTTATTTCTATCTAGTAGTTCTTTATCTAAAAGAAAAACAAAAAACAAATTATAAACGATTTATATAAAATTACAAACAAGCATGGACTTACAGAAATCCCTAGAAGTTACTAACCAGTTGAAATTCTCCAGCCAATTCGCAACGTAACCTTTAACAATTTTCAATTTTTTATTAAAATCAACAAAAGTGTGTAGCTACGTGCATTTTTCAGTTGTTATCATCATCATTCACATCATAGTTCGCCACAATTCATCCTTCAAACAATGGTAAAGTATAAATTTCATTCACAATTCTGTACATCTTCCACTAATCACAATTTTTTCTAGGCTCATACAATCCTTCTAGTACAATCCGGGAGCAATCCAAAGACACGAACATATTCAGATTACGAATCCGTAAATGAATGCATGGAAGGCGTATGTAAAATCTACGAGGAACATTTGAAACGCCGGAATCCAAATACCCCTACAATCACATATGACATCTCGCAATTGTTTGATTTCGTAGATCAATTGAGCGATCTGAGTTGTCTCGTGTATCAGAAATCTACCAATACTTATGCTCCATATAATAAAGATTGGATTAAGGAGAAGATTTATATACTTTTACGGCAAGCAGCTGGTCGTACAGATTGATCTGATTTTCTATGACTATTATTATCAACAGAATTTAAGAATATTAAGCGTAAAGTAACTAAACTCCTATTGAATTAAATAATTAATGTTTGATGTCAAATTAACGATGACGATGTTTCTAAACTACAGAAGTAATGTATTATTATTATAATTTAGAATATGTATTTTTTGTACAATGTTTAAATGTAAGTAAGTTTATATCGTAATTGAAGAGACCACTATTTTTGTTTTATTTTCTTTAAGCAAAAAAATTAAAATTTGTTGGAAAAGTTTCGTCTTCTAACCTAACATTTTGTTTTTCATTTTTTGTTGGTTATAATCACAAAAATTAGAAAGTTTGTTTATAATTTCACTATTGCTTAAATAAATTAAACATTGTTATTAAATAATTAAAAGTGATTGCGTTAATAATACCAATAAAGATATAAATTTTCATTTGTTTGAAAGGTAGATGTCGCTTTAACAAATAATTAAGATAGATGTCGCTACATGAAAAACAAAACACAATCGATGTCAAAAAGTGAATAATTTTTTTTTATACAAAAAACAGAAAAAATCGAAGAATTAAAACGAAACTATTGAAACAATTAATTAATAATAAATCAATTTGGATAATTAATAATAATATAACATTTGTTCCGACTGATGATAATTTCTGTATCAAAATTTCTTGACAATCACAATTTTAAATTTTTTCTTTCACTTTTTGAATGAATGAATTAATTTTTTTTGTCGTAAGAAAAGGTAACATTACAATAATAATTTTCTGCTCTCTTCATAAATAGAAATAACGAATGGAATCAGATACTGATTTTGAGCTGAACTTTTCGAGGTGCCAGTTATAAAAAGTAGAAAAGTATAATAACAATGAATAAAAATATCCAATTAATAATAAAAAGAGAACAAAGAAAGTATAAAGAGAACAACAACCAAATTAAGAGCAAGAAAGTCCGAAAAAAACAACAAAAGAAAGAAAAGTTACAGGAAACTACATACAGTTGTTTGTGTTGTTTCTTTTGTTTCGATTCTCTTTTGTTTCCAAGAGGATCATGATCATCTCACAAAAAGAGAGAGAGATACATACAATGTATAAGGCACCTTTTGCATACATACATACATATTTAGTTTGTATGAAACTTGAGTTTTTGTTCTTCTTGTTGGAATGATTTCGTTCAATTGCTTCTTCATTTAACTCGATCAATGAAATAATTCTGTTTTCTTTTCTTCTTACTTCGTCACCTTCAAAATCATCTTTTGTTTCTTTCTAAATGAAAAATTTTGAAAAATTTAAAAAGCCAAAAAAATTTTCTCTCCATTTCCGGGAGGAGTAGTAGGAACACACCGCCGCGCGTTCAATGATTATAATGATGATGCGATCTAAATTGATGATGATGATGATGTGCCAAATGCTGCTGGTGGTGATGATGTTGTTGCGCGGCAGAGGTGACGACAACGGCGGCGGCGTGTCCCTAGCGCTAGGGATTCGGTCCATGTTGATGGGGTTGTGGATTAGCAATGAGGAGAGGCATAGCAGAAGGAGCTTGCTGTGGAAGATACATGCCCGAAGGTTGTATCATGTTATGTCCAGGGATCATAGAACAAGGTAGAAACATATGAGGCCCTTGCGGTGGGGGTGCAGCAGTTTGATATTGTTGTTGTTGTCCGGGTCCCGGTTGTCCCGGTGCGAATTGTTGTTGTTGCGCAGGTGAAGGTGCATTCGAAGGGTTGGGTTGTGGGATGTATTGAATGGGTGGATAGGATTCCATGCGCATGTGCATTTGTTGATACGTGGGGGGATTGATGCCTTGTTGATAGACGAATTGTTGCATTGGTGCGGGTGCTAATAATGGTTGGCCGGTAGCTGCAGCGACTTGCATTTGGGATGCCATGTCGGTTCTTACTTGACCCATAGCAACTAAAAAAAAATTAGAGAGAAGATTATTAAGATGTCAAAAATTAGAGAAGATTATTAAGATGTCAAAAACAAAAGAAGATTATTAAGATGTCAAAATTAGTCAAGTTGTACCTTTCCGAACTCTATTTCCTTGCACTGGTTGTTGATATTGTGGTTGGCTAACATACATCGGCATGGGCATCATTAAGGGCATGGAAGGTTGACCACCACCAGGTGGCCCATTCATTGTTGTTGCTATATATGGATTGCTTGGAGTTTGTGGTGTATGTGGTCTACTAGCAGTTGGTGTACTGGGTGATCTAAGAAAAGATATTTTATTTTATTTAATTGGCTTGGCTAACTTAATAAATTAACAATAAAAAGTTAGCAAATTTTCTTACCTTGCAGAGAAAGGTTTATTCATAACAAACTCCTTCGCTAAAGGATTCAATTTACTCTGTTTCAAAGTATTCGAAACCTTCTCGACTTCCTGTTGATGTTCCACCTGTGCCAAATGTGGCGAAACCGATTGTTGCGGAGGAGTAGGTGTCGGTTGTGGCATAGGCATTTTAATCTCTTGAATTTGTTGTTGTTGCTGTTGCGGTGGTGGTTGTTGTGGTGGGGGCATATTAGCAACCATTTGTTGTTGTACCATATCCGGAGGAGCATTCGCAAGTTTGAAGTCTTTACTAAACTTCATGAGTTCCTTCATATCATCTCTATGTTGAGCAGGTGGTGGTTGTTGTTGTTGCTGCTGCTGTTGTTGATGTACTTGTTGTTGCCTAATGATCTCTTGTTGTTGTTGATGTTGGACATGTGGCGGGGGCATTTTATCATACTGTTGTTGTTGCTGCTGCTGCTGTGTCATATAAACATTCCTCCTTGGTTGTTGAATATTCTTAATGAGATGTCCCCCACCACCAGTTGACGTATCGCCATTCACTTGTTTCCCTCCCCCACCACCGCGAGACATCATTTGTGGATTATGTACATGTGCTGTGTGTGGGGGTGTATGCCGAGAATGATTTTGATTCATATGGGGTTGTTGTTGTGGTGGCGGTTGTTGTTGCTGGACTGGTGGAGGTTGTTGTAAGGGTGGTTGAGATTGTGGGATTTGTTGTTGTGGGGGTTGTGAAGGGGGTTGGTTTTGTATTGGAGTTTGTGGGGGTAAATGTGGAACATGTTGAACATGCGCTGCGTATGTTGATGAAGGCATTTGCATCCCTTTCGGATGATTACTTTGTGGTGGTGGTTGTTGCTGCTGTTGTTGTTGTACAGGTTGCGATTGTTGTTGTTGTTGTTGGGAAGGTTGTGGTGGTCCTTGATTTTGATTTACGCTTGGTGGGGGTGTACTTCGCATTAATTTGCCAGCAGTTTGCCCCTTTCGTTTTGCTGGTGGGACGTACTTATCATTATTTGTGTTTGAATCCTTCTGAAACAAAAGAATAAAGTTACCAAAAAGAACAAAGTTACCAAAAGTCACAAAGTAACCGAAAGTCACCAAGTAACCAAATGTCACAAAGTAACCAAAAGTCACAAACCTAACCTAACCAAGGGTCACAAAGTTTCCAAAAGTCACAAAGTAACGAAAAGTCAACAAGTAACCAAAAGTCACCAAGTAACCAAAAGTCACAAAGTAACGAAAAGTCACCAAGTAACGAAAAGTCACCAAGTAACCAAAAGTCACAAAGTAACGAAAAGTCACCAAGTAACCAAAACTCCCAAAGTAACCAAAACTCCCAAAGTAACCAAAAGTCACAAAGTAACCAAAAGTCACAAAGTAACCAAAAGTCACAAAGTAACCAAAAAAAGTCACAAAGTAACCAAAAGTCACAAGTAACCAAAAGTCACTAAATAACCAAAAGTCACAAAGTAACCAAAAGTCACAAAGTAACAAAAACTCCCAAAGTAACCAAAAGTCACTAAATATCCCTAAAAACTTACATAATCATTCTGTTGATTATGCGTCGGATGATGTTGTTGATGATGAATCCTATTTCCATTCCCACCTTGTCCCCCAGGTCTTTGAACCGCAGCAAATCGTTCTTCTTCGTCGCCATTTTCCAATTCTAATCTGGATTTATACGACGGTTGCGCTTCGATTTCGGCGGCGATTTCATTGGCTTTGGCTTCGGCCTCACGATAATCTTGACTGTCCGAATGTTGCAAAGGCACTGTATATCCACTTAACGAATGATCATAGGTGCTCTGCACACCGTACTTCTGTTCGTTCTTGCGGAACATCTCGTTCGCGTCCCAACCATTACTTCCCGGATCTAACAGATCCAAAGTGGTGTCTCCCAATTGTCCGTTCGCTTCTTCCCAAGGCTCCAATTCCTTCTCCCCGAGATTTTGTCCGCCATTCAATCGCGATGAGATGGCTGCGTCCGTTTGGAAAGTGTCTCGAGTCGCGTATTCCAAATCCACGTCGCGCGCGGTTATCGTCACGATGTCGCACGGTTTAAAGATCAACTTATCTACGTAGGATTCCGCCGCCAGCGACGAATTATGCGAATCGGGATTGTCCACTTTACATGCCATTTCCATCACGATGTCGCATTGGCTCGAAAACGTGCGGAAGATGCCTTCCCAAACTATTCCCGAAGCCACTTGGATTCGGACTATGTTTCCTACTTGGGATGTTGCTGCGAACATGAAATGTGGGTTGTTGTATACACCATCTGCTGCTACTGTTGTTCGCAATCTTGATCTAAAAAAAGAAAGAAATGAGGTATTACGAGAGATTTTTTAAGTTACGAAGAGATTTAGAAAGTTACGTAAAACTTATAAGTTACGTTCAAGATTTTATGCCTCGTTTAGACTTAAAAATCTACGTAAAAGATTTCTAAAGTAATATTAAGATTTAGAAAGGTCCAGAGATAAAATTTACCTGGCAGTTTGTTGTCCACCACGATTCTTCCTCCTGTTTTGATTCATATTATAGGAGTAGTGGTGTTGTTGATGCGAATAATGTAGGTTATGATGACTCTGATGAAAATCTTGACCGCCGCCCCCGTTATTAGTGTGATTAAAACGATAAGCGTAAGATCGCTGATGAGTGTGGGGAGCGGCGCTCTGATAACTTCGCGTTGGCACAGGAATTTTGAAAATTTTCTGTTGAATGCCTCGGAGAGTGATAATACTTAGACTTGTTTCGCTAAGTACAAAAGATCCACTTAAGGCTCTGCGAATATTAGTTCCTCGTCATTTGATTCTGAGT
The DNA here is from genome assembly GCA_030556245.1 of Falagria sp. GC000072. Classification (NCBI taxonomy): domain Eukaryota; kingdom Metazoa; phylum Arthropoda; class Insecta; order Coleoptera; family Staphylinidae; genus Falagria; species Falagria sp. GC000072. Next base: position 14,357 of record JASKGN010029497.1, on the reverse strand, counting down.
CTTAATAATTACTGCAAAGAGAAATAAATAAATTAATCAGTGAAAAGATAAATAAATTCAAGATAAGATAACGAAGTGAAGCAGAAAAATCAAAAAAAAAATGAAGAAAACTGTAAATGAGTAGCAAAAGCTCCAGCTACTTACTTTTAAATGATAAAATAAACTGTAAATGAATAGCAAAAGCTGCAACTACTTACTTTTAAATGATAAAATCCTAGGTTAAATTACTAAGTAGTAATTTGTTTATGAAGAAAACTTCTTAGTTCTTTTGTTGTCTTGTCTCAAGTTGCATAAACAACAGAGATCATGTATCTGTCAAATTTCTATTTTTTGACTTTTCCCAATGAGCGTAGCTTTTGTTTATTATGATTGACACCAATCAAAGCGATCAATCCAGTCAAAACACAGATCTTAACTTAATCAATAAATAATTTCAGCTGTTGATAAATAAAAATCTGTGAAGAACAACAGCTTGGGTCGAATCCAGTCCTCTACTCGCAGCACACAACAAAGACGTGCAGCGACGAAAAACAAGATGGCCTAGTGACGTAATCAATATTTATTGTGTTTATCTCCTACAGCTTGCGTCTCTACACTTCGAATGTAAAACGATTGCAACAACACAATTTGATTCTCGAATTTCCACACGCGAATTTCCACAACTTCGCGTTTTTTCTTGGTTAGCGCTTGTCAATTTATTTCACTTTTGATTTCCTTGGCTTTTCCTCTTCTCGATTAGAAAATAACAACAATCATAAACTACAGTCGGGTATATGAGGTTTGTGCAGACCTTTGGATTGTATCCGTGGATTATTCTACCCTTGGACGTTTCAATGGTGGTCTAATCTAGTTGAAACACTAACTTCCTTCGTCACTCGCGAACACGAGTAACCGACCACGCTTTCGTTTCGCGATTCGAAACTCTCGAATCTTTGCAGATCGCCGATCGTCGATTCACTTGACAAATACACCAATTTCGTATTGAACAATTATTGCCATTGGACGCGCGTTTGGCGAAGTTGAAGTCATTGACTGACTGACGTGCGCTAACCTTGGCGATTGGTGATGGCGCGCGCTGCAGAATTGCTGCAATTTACCATTTTTCGCGCATGCGAACTAATACCTTATTTTAGATCATATAGACAAACTTGATGTTACAAAACTTTGAATATTTACTATAGGCAACTTCTATTGCACATTTAACCTAATTCTAAAACTAAAAACAAAAGAAGCATGTTTAATAAATATTTAAATAATTAATTAATAAATAAAAGTTTACAATGGAGAGTGATAAGAATTCAACAAGAAAACCATGGACAATCTTAAATTTACAACCTCAACTTGAACAAGCGATAACTAAATTGAATTTTCCACTAATGACACCAGTACAAACAGCAACGATTCCATTATTACTAAATATGAAAGATGTAGCTGCGGAAGCAGTAACAGGATCTGGTAAAACTCTAGCTTTCTTAATTCCACTTCTAGAATTGTTATTACGAAGGAATATAACTCAACAATGGCGAAATGAAGAAATTGGTGCAATAGTAATATCGCCAACAAGAGAATTAGCATCACAAACCTTTGAAATCCTGCAGAATTTATTACGAGACCTTCCTGAATTATCAAGCATTTTAATAGTTGGTGGGAATAGCGTTGAAGAAGATGTGAAACTTCTTAAGAAGAAAGGTCTTATAATTGTTGCTACACCAGGACGTTTGGAGGATTTAATAACAAGGAAAGGCGATTTAAATTTGGCTTTGCGACTCAAGAGTCTTGTAAGTATCAAAATTTTAAATTAAAAAAATCTTAACCTAGAATTTAAATTTTTTAGGAATTATTAGTTTTAGACGAAGCTGATAGATTATTATCATTAGGTTTTCAACAAAGTCTAGACACGATCTTAAGTTATTTACCAAGACAACGACGAACTGGTTTGTTTTCAGCGACACAAACAAAAGAAGTTCAGGCATTGGTACGAGCAGGATTGAGAAACCCTGTGTTAGTTGCTGTTCAAGAAAAGGCTGCACAAAGTACACCAATGCAATTAGAGAATTTCTATATCCTCGTCCAAAAGGATAAACTCAAAGCGATGTTGGATTTCATCAAAGAAAGAGATGTGAATAAATCGATGATTTTCCTACCAACTTGTGCATGTGTCGATTATTTCCATGATGTGATGCCATATTTATTCAAAGTGACTCAAGTTGATGTCGAAGTGTTTGCTATACATGGAAAAATGAAATTTAAAAGGAGCAAAGTCCTTGATAAATTTAAAAATGCACAGAAAGCTGTGTTATTATGTACCGATGTTATGGCTAGGGGTATTGATATACCTGAAGTGAGTGTAAAAAGAAAATTTGAAATGTTAACATTAAATCGAGGATTGGATTTCAGGTCGATTGGGTTTTACAATGGGATCCACCAAGTAACGCAAGTGCTTTTGTCCATCGCGTTGGTAGAACAGCTCGACAAGGTGAAAAAGGCTCCGCTGTGATATTCCTTCTTGAGAATGAAGAAGCCTATGTTACTTTTATTGAGAAAAATCAAAAAGTTCGATTGGAAAAGCTTGGAGAACAAAATGAAAATGGAAAAGAGGTTAAGTAGTAACTTTGTTAGTAACTTACTAGAATTTTTTAGTAACTTACTAGAATTTTTTAGTAACTTACTAGAATTTTTTAGTAACTTACTAGATTTTTAGTAACTTACTAGTTTTTTTTTTTTGTAACTTAATAGTAACTTTTAAATAACTTACTAGAATTTTTTAGTAACTTACTAGAAACTTCATAGTAACTTACTAGAAACTTTTCATGAATTCTTCTAAAATTAAAAAATTTTCAGAAAATCCTAGAAACTTTAAGAAACCTCCAGAAAAAAGACAGAGCGTTAATGGAAAAAGCAACAAAAGCATTTGTTTCCCATATCCGAGCATATTCCAAACATGAATGTTCGTTACTCTTAAGAGTAAAAGATATACCATTGGTCGATATGGCAGTAAGTTATGGCTTATTGCAACTTCCGAAGATGCCAGAATTTAAAACAATCGATGCTTCAAAGTTTCCTGAAGCTCATTGCGATGTGAATAAAATTCCTTATAAAGACAAACAACGAGAGAAAGCAAGGTTAGAAAAACTTAAGGTTTACGAGGAAACTGGCAATTGGCCTGGGGCTAAGAAACATCAGAAAGCTACGATTGCTTGGTCCAAGGCAAAGGAGGAAAGGGAAAGTCGAAAGGATAAAAGAGCGAAGAGGAAAGCCAAGAAGGAACTAGCTAAGAAGGATAATGGAAATGTTAGAAGTAAAAAGCGAAAAGGTACGTACAAATTAGCTATAAATATTACGATTTATAAAAATTTCAAATTTGTTTTTAGGCATTTCCGAAGAAGATTTTGCAGAGTTAGCTAAAGATGTTGCGTTACTTAAGAAACTCAAAAAGAAGAAAATTTCAGAAGAGGATTACGATAAGCAAATGGGAATTGATTAAAAATTCTTGATTTAACCTCAAAAAATGTTTGTACAGATTTAAATATTAAATTTTTTTAGATTTATCACGTATTTGTTTTTATTTTATCTTCTTCTCATTTATATTTAATATATAAGAATTTACTATAATCGTAATTTACCTTGCGACAACTTTTATTGCTTCTTGGGAATCCATGGCTCGATTTTAGGTCTCGTAGTACTATATGGTGTATATTGCCCTTCGAAACCAGTCATGTTTTCTGTATGGTCAAGCATCCATTTGTACTTGGGTCGGTTGGGATCTTCACTTGGTAAGTAATCGGTTTTATAATGTAACCAACCGTACCATTCAGCTGGGACTTGACTTCCGTCATAATCAGTACCTAAAAAAATAAAATTTTTGTTTAAAGACATAAGTATTGTGTATAAATTTTTTACCATATTTTGGAGCATATTCTATCCAACGATTTCTTCCATAAAAGAATCGTTCATTCTCAAAATACTTGTTTCCATATTTATCTTTACCAACAAGTTTCCCAGATTTTACCTCATCCATTCTAGAAAGAAAGAAACAAAAGTTGTAATTACCACAAGAAATTAAAATTATTAAAAAAGAAAATTATAAAATTCATTTGTTTTTAAGACAAATTTTGAGGTTAGTTATATAATTTCACCTGTATAATTTATACAACGAAGCACGGAGACCTCCATGTTCTTTGATTATCCCAATAACGGAAAACAAACGATTGAGACCTAAGAATTTCGCCATTTTAATGGCTTAATTGATAAATTCTATCAAGAAATGTTAATATTTTATCAATTTTAATTTTTATTTCTCTGACAAATGACAAATTAACTATAGGCAACTTTAAATGTCTCTCACTTAAGATCATATAAAGTATAAAGCGCAATCAACAATTTTAATTTTTATAAGCGCCATCTGTGTTACAGGGTCGCAACTTTAATGTCACTGCGATCATATAGACGTAAAGGAATATCAATAAAATTTAATTTTTATAAACGCCCTCTGTATTACATATTCGGAACAAACAAGCAAACTTTAAACGTCAACATGGCGTCAACAAGATTCAGTAGTGCTTGATAAGAATTTCCCGCTTTGATTAAACAAAAAAACTAATGATATCAACGTTAAACGATAAGTTCAAGTTCTTCATTTGTTCAAGATGAGTTCCTTAGCAGATTTAGGTAATTTACAACTAGATGTGAAGATTTTCAATAAAGTAAAATACTACACAAGTGGTAATGTTAGTGAAGAGGTAAGGTTATCATAAACAAATAATAAAAATTCTTGTTAAAAATAAGCAATTTTTATCAAATTACAACTAAACAACCTTTCTACTGCTTCCTAATATTGCTCCAAAAACAAAAGAATAATCTAATTCAACCTAACCTAAGAAATTTTCAACTTTCCGAAGACAAACTTCTAACTCGCTTTCTTTTAGGTAATAAAACTCTTGGAAGATGGTGGTGCGCAAAGATTAAAATACTTCAGCGATTTTGTATCTCATGTGATCTGTGGGAGTTCAGGAGTACGCGAAAGTGATTTAATAGATGCAGTAGACATTTACGAGATCCCAGCAGTAGGTGAACGTTGGGTAATCACTTGTGCACGAAGTAAAACCCTCGTGAACACAAAAGGTTATCTCTACGCTGATAAAAATCTATTTTCTTCCTTGGTTTTCACCACATCGGAATTGGGTACTCATGATAAAGCTGCAGTATGGGCAATGGTATCATATAACGGAGGAGTTTACAAAACCAATATGGACAGTGCAGTTTCGCATTTAATAACTGCTTCGACCACAAGTCCCAAATATTTAAAATCTCAATCGTTAAATGGTAAAATTGTTGCTGTCACACCCGATTGGTTAGTGGAATGTTTAAAACAAAAGAAGCTCGTTGCTCCAGAACAGTATCATCCGAGATTGATGATAAGTGTAGTGAAACATAGCGATACCAGTAGAATCACTGGTTTCGAACCAGAACCTGAAGATGAACAAGTGAAAGTGGAAGAATCTAAGAAACAAGCGATGGATTTCTTGAGGAATCATATGCCTTGGAATCAATCGACTCTTGCTGGAGGTATTCAAGTGAAAACTGAAGTCGAAGATATTCAACCGCAAAGTCAAGACAATGAAAATGAAGATTCTGAACGACCAGATTTAAGTAACATGTGGAAGAAAATGCCTTGGAATCAGAAGTTTGTGGGTGATCCTAGAACTGCCACATCTCCACCACGAAGAGCCACAAATCCTAGTGGAACAGTTGTTGGAACAAGAGTTGGAACAACACCAGGTAAACCTATGACTAGTGTTAGAGCAACTACCCCAACTACACAATATCAATATGTACAATCACCTCAACAACAGCAACAACAACAACAGGTTATTTTAAATCAACAACAACAACAGACGAAGCAACTTATACAGAACCAGCAACAACAACAACAATTGGTACAAAACCAACAACAAGTTTTACAAAGTCCGCAACATGTTTTGCAGAGCCCGCAACATGTTCTACAGAGTCCTCAACAACAACAGCAACAGATCTTGCAAAGTCCCCAACAACAAATTTTACAAAGTCCACAACAACAACAACAAATTATGCAAAGTCCTCAAGGACAAGTATTACAAAGTCCTCAACATGTTTTACAGAGTCCGCAACATCCAATTCCTTCACCACAACAACAATTGGTTGTTAATCCACAACAACAACAACCACAACAAATTCCTATACAACAACAAGGGGAAAATTCATTTTTGTATAAATATATTGAACAACATATTCAAGATCCGAAAAAACAACAACAACAACCCCCACAACAACAACAACAATCGCAGCCACAACAACAGCAGCAACAACAACAACCACAGCAAGTTTTACAAACTCCACAAAACCAACAAGCACAATTGCTCCTGCAACAATTGAAACGACAGAAATTTTTACAACAACAACAACAATTGAATCAACAGCAGCAACAACAACAGCAGCAACCACAAATTCAACAACAACAACAAATGAGACCAATACTTCGAACACCATTGCAACAACAACAAATTCAAATGATGCAAGGTCAACGAGTGCTTATAAGTCAAAATCAACATCAGTTGTTGCTCCAGCAACAACAACAACAACAACAGAAACAACAGATATTCAATCAACAACAACAGTTACAGCAGAATATTAACAATCAACAATCTCAACAGCAGAATTTGCAACAAATTCCACAATCTCCTACACAACAAGGACCACAACCGAATTTGCTACAACAACAACAACAACAGAATCTTTTGCAACAAAAGATTAGTTTGCAACAACAACAACAGATGACTTTCATACAACAACAGCAACAACAACAGGGGAATATTATGCAACCAAATTTACTACAGCAACAACAACAACAAGGGTTGATACAACAACAGCAACAACCTCAACAACAAAATATTATGATGCAGCAACAACAACAGCAGCCACAACAAGGATTGATCCAACAACAACCGACACAACAAATGATACAAACACAACAGAATTTACTACAACAACAACAGCAACAAAATTTGATGCTCACACAAAATGATTTGATGCAACAACAGCAACAACAAACGATTGTGACGCAACCGCAAACTCAACAACAGACTTTGTTGCATCAACAAAATATTTTGTTGCAACAACAACAATTGCAACAGTTACAACAACAACAACAGCAACCACCCCAGCAACAACAAGTGTTGGTCCAACATCAAAATATGATGTCACCACCTCCACAACAGCAACAACAACAACAACAGATTTTAGTCCAGCAACAACAACCTAATATGACACCCCCACAAATGTTACAACAATCGCCACAACATCAAGTTGGGAATTTACAACAAAAAGTTAACATCATACAACAACAACAACCACAAGGTGTTAATGTTATGCAACCACAACAACAATCGCAAGGAGTTATGCAACAAGTTGTAATGTCCCAACAACAACAACAACCACCACCAAATCTTATTACACAACAAAATTTAATAATGTCACAACAACAACAAGGAGTTATGCAACCACAACAACAGCAACCTCAAAATGTTATGCAACCACAACCCCAACAACAACAACAACCTCAAGGTGGAATGCAACAACAACCACAAGGAGTTTTACAACAACAAGTTGTAATGTCCCAGCAACAACAACAACAACCTCCACCTCCAAATCTTGTAATGTCCCAACAATCAAATCTCATAATGAACCAACAACAATTCAACAAAGTCCAATTCCCTCCGCAACAATTCGTGAAAACTCAGGGATTCCCCCAACAACAGCAACAATTCGTCCAGGGCCAAGCACAAGTCCAAGGACAATTCGTACAAAACCAACAACAATTCGTGCAACAATCACAACCTCCTACACCGCAACAACAACAAATCATTACACAAAGTCCCACGATTGCACAACAATCGCAAACGCCCGGTCCACCGGGACAACAACAAGTTTGGCAACAACAAGTCATCCGACAAGTTGGACCAACTGTTGCTAGAGTACCATGGACAGGACAACAACCCCCCGTTCAAAGACAATATATCCACTTAGATGAACGAACTCATCAACAACTGCAACAAATGGCACCGGAAGAACGCGCGCAATTTGTTAACAATCTCCGTAAACAACGGGCATTACAAAGACAATTCATCATGCAACGCGGTGGACATATTGTTGTTAGGTCCAATACACCCGTACCACAAGGCTTAACACCTCAACAACATGTCCAATGGTTACAACAAGCTAAACAACAAGGCGTCGTCTTACAACAAACCGTCCAACAACAACAACAACCTGGATTATCCCCAATCCAAACTCCCAACTCGCAGAATCAACAAGTCCAAGTGCAATCGCAGACACAAGTTCAAGTGCCTGTACCTTTCGAACAACAACAAACTATCAGAGCTCCTCTACGAGTGCAACAATTGCAATTACATAGAGAACAAGCACAAGCGAAGCAGCCAATGTTACAACAACAAAGTGCCACCACTTCGAATCAAATGTTACCTTCGACTGGACAGATTACTGCTTCACAGTTCGATAACAAACAATCTACAACTGGCAAAACTGCACTGGCTAATATGCTCAGTATTAAGTTGAGTGGAGGACAGACGAATGCTGGAGACAATATCAATGAACCCAGTGCTGCTGGGACTTTACGATTGCTCAATGCACATTTCAATGCGCAAATGAACAACAGTGGGAATCGAACTCAAGAAATTATTGCCTTACAACAACAGCAACAACCACAGAGGAGACTTAATGCTCCGCAAGTGATTGGAGATCAAATCAGACCACAAGTGGCTTCGACTCCTGCTGTTGCAGGAGTTGGAAGTATTCAAGGACAAGCTAATGATAAGTTGGCTTCACCCAGGAGTGTTTTGCCTATACAACATCGTCCTGGGACATTTTATGGACATCATCCTAACCTCAAATGTAAGAATTTTTAAAATTTAAATTTCTTGTGTTTTTAAATTTGAATTTCTTTTGTTTCTCAAGTTTTTTTGGTTATGTTTCTAAAGTTTTTTTGGTTATGCTTCTAAAGTTTTTTTGGTTATGTTTCTAAAGCTTTTCTTGGTTATGTTACAGTACCACCAGAATTATTCCTCTTAGGATGCATTTTTGTGGTTGTCGAGATTGAAGATATGCTCAATGAAGAAGTTCCTGATTGGATGAAAGTAATCGAGAAATATGGAGGTAACCTAACTTTTTAATTGAAAAAACTTTATCGGAATAAAAAGATTTCAAAATTTTTTGATTTTAGGAGAAATTGAAAAACAATACTGTGCAAGAATCACTCACGTTCTTTGTAAATCCCAACGACATGGTGTGGTGATGCAAGCCTTGAGGGATTTGAAACGATGTGTTACTATCCATTGGTTGAATGATGTCATTCTACGCAAACAAGTTTTACCACCCTGGATGGCTTTACATCTTCCTGCGATGAATCTGGATAGTAATCCTGCAACAAAACATTTGATTTCGCTTTGTGGATTTGAGAAAGCTGAGAGGGAACGGGTCAAAACTATGATTAAAAGTATTGGTGCTACGGTAAGATTTTTTTCTAAAGTTCCTAAAGATTTTAAAAGTTACTAAACTTTTGTTTTAGTAACAAAGTCACTAAGAAATTACTACTAACTTTTGTTTTAACACAAAAGTAACTAAGAAATTCCTAACTTTTGTTTTAAATCAAAAGTAACTAAGAAATTACTAACTTTTGTTTTAACACAAGTTACTTTTCTAAAAAGTTACTAACTTTTTTCTAAAAAGTTACTAACTTTTTTTTTCACTAACTTTTTGTTTTTCCAGCTTACATCTTACTTTTCTCATCATAACACACTCCTCGTAGCAGCAAAACAAGAAGGAAGGAAATTCGAACATGCAAAGCAATGGAATATCCCAGTAGTGAATGTTCAATGGTTAACCGAAGTCATGTTGGGGAATTTCAGTGCTTTGAATCAAACGGAACATGTGAAATATCAACAGTTTGGGGGTGACCAAGCCAATTTTTGTTTTGATCCTTCGTTGGTTCCAAATATTATGCGTAAGTCCAAATTTTTGACAATTTAATTTTTAAATATTAAAAAATTTTATTTGTAGATGCATGGAAGATGCCAATTACAATTTCGCAAGAGTCTTATGAAAGAGTAAAACGAAGTGCTTCACCTGTGACATTACCCAAAGTCAAGAAAATTAAAACCGAACATGCTGATTCTACAGAGAATCAGAACCAAACTATGAGTAACACTATCAATGTGAAAACTGAAGAAACCAAGGAGGTTGTTTCTCATAACGATAGTGAAAGTAAAGAAAACTTACCCGAAAGCACTACACATAGGATTTTGTTGAGTTCGAGATGTTCTACTCGGAAGGAATTCTGTGAAATTATCAAGTAAGTTACTCGTAACACAATTTTTTATATGGTATATTAATTTTTACCTTTTTTTTTAGACAACTTGGAGGTTCTGAATGTAAAGATCCCTCGACATCAACTCATTATGTAGTTACAAAGTTGAACTGCACATCAAACTTGTTAATTTGCATAGCTCGAGGTGTCCGAATAGTCTCAGAAACTTGGTTGGCAGAATCCCAAAGGGCTGGGACGTTTGTCGATGAAACTGCCTATATCCCCGATGCCAAAGAATTCAATCAACAACATGGATGCGATTTCAATCTCACATTGCAAACGGCCAATAGACATAAGTTGTTAGAAGGAAGACAATTTTATCTCACGCCGAGTGTAAACAATCGACGATCGGTTGTTGAATTCATTCGGGCTTCCGGAGGATTGGTTGAACGTACACGACGTACTGGTAATCGTATAGAAATGGTACAAATTAACGCGCCGTATTCGTACGTTATCATTGCCGATGCGCAAGATTTACATTTAGTCGCGGATTTGATTAAGAAAGATAACAAGATCGTTTGCGCCAAGGAAATTGTGATTACCGCCATTTTGAAACAAACTTTTGAAGTGAAGCCTTATTTGTTACAAATACAAGCTTCTAAACCTGAGGAATAAGGAAGTGGGGGTAAGTGAGGTTAAGTGGTAGATAGAGCTGTTCAGAATGCTGTCAAATAGGCAAATTTGCTCTATTTACCAACCAGAAGTCATATTGAATCACAACTGACCAGCTCAATGCTGCCAACCAGACGCCACAACTAGACAGCTAGACATAGATTATAGAGCTGTTCAGGTGTAATTCAATATGGCGTCTGGTTGGCACACATAGCAAAAACAGCTGTTCTGAACAGCTCTATAGAAGATCGTTGTGATAGAGGTTAAGTGGGGTTAAGTGAGAAAAAACTATTGAAGATTCGATGGATCATATACATAAAAAAATTTAAATGGAATTTTAAAAAAACAATTGAAGTGGTAAGAGGTTAAGTGAGAGAAAATAAAAAACAATTGAAGATCGATGTGATAGGGGTTAAGTGGAGAGAGAGAAGGAAAAAACAATTGAAGATCGATCGATCATATACATAAAATGGAATTTTAAAAACAAATGAAATATGAAATTTAACCTAAAAATGAATTTTGTAAATGTTAAATATTAAAAAATTTTAAATTTAAAAAAAAAAACATGTTAATATGTATTTCTTCAAAACATTGAAATTTTAAAGTTTGCTAATCGGATAACCATGATCTTCTTTAATCAAATCCGAAGCAACTTCACCAATCATAATAGTAGGTGCATTTGTATTACCTCGAGTAACAGTAGGCATAATTCCAGCATCAACAACTCGTAACTTCTGAATTCCATAAACTCTCAATCTCTCATCGACCACACCATTTTGATCTTCCGGAGCCATTTTACAAGTTCCACTGTAATGATAAATCGTACTTCCCATATTCCTCAAGACACAAGTATCATAAACCTCTTCGCTTTCCCCTTTTAAATGGTTACAATTGGGAATATCATAGAACAATCTTTGGGTATCGATATCTTGGAAAGCTTTAGTCGCAACAATCTTTTTGGAATATTGAAAAGCTGCAAGCATAGTGTTCAAGTCTTCGTTATCCTTATCAGTTAAGTAATTCGAATGAAGAATGACTTTATGTAAGGGATTACTTGATTGTAAACTGACATTTCCTCTGCTTACAGGCTTCAATAAGAGTGGATTGAAATTTATCAATGTCGCATTGGCATTATGCTGGATTAAACTTATCCTCGAGATGTCATTAAATCCATTGCTAAATAAGAATCCAGAAAGGTGAGGACTCTTTGGTGTGAATTCTCTAACAATCCATTGGATCCTTGCAAAGTTTTCTTCGCCTTCATCAAGTGGATCGTGGAACAGATGAATGTTGTTGATGGAAATGGTTGCTAGAGGACCTGAACCATTGTTGAAGTAATCGAAGGTATTTTGGAATGTTTGTGCTTCAGTTAAAGGTGGATTAGCAGCTGGTGAAGCTTTATAGATTAATCCCCAAGTGGCTAAATGATCTTGGAGGTTTTGTCCAACACCTGGTAAGTCTTTCTCGAGTTTGATTCCATGTTTGGCTAATTCTTCTTTGGGACCGATGCCAGATAACATAAGAATTTGTGGTGAGTTAAGCGCTCCCCCAGAAATAATTATTTCCTTCCTCGCTTTGAATTTCAAATCTTGATTTGGTTTAATTCCACTTGATCGAACTAAAACCCCAACAGCTTGTTTATTTTTATTGATGAAAACCTTCAATACTTGGGAATTTGTTGCGATGACTAAGTTTTTCCTCTTGGATGGATCATCTTTTTTCTTTCGAGGTTGTTTAAGATGTTGTCCATTTGTCAAGAAAGCTTTTGCTGTGGATTCTCTCCTTCCAAGTTCATCGATGGTCATTTTACATTCGAAACAACCAACTTGGACTTCGTTTGGGTTTAAGGCATATCCTAATTCTTCATATGCTGAGAGTAAAGTGTTTCGAAGAGGGTTTTTGGTTTGATATTTAGTTGTTGTTAAAGGTCCTTCCAAACCATGAATGGATGTCGAAGAAGTATCTGTTTCTGAAGTTACTGATCGAAAGGATTCTGATTTCTTGAAGTACTTCAAGACATTTTCCCATTGCCATATGGGACTTTTGATTGTCGAAGCCCATGAATTGTAATCTTCTGGGTTTCCTCTTACGTACATCATTGCATTCATTGAACTTGAACCTCCTAACATTTTCCCTCGATTCCATATACATCTTCTGTCTATCATTCCTAAACAACTGGAATTTGTTAGTTCGGTTTTGTAATCCCAATCGTAGTATGGATTTCCTTGTAGACTTACAAATAAAGCTGGAATCTATAAAAGCGCCATTTTAAAATTTTGTAGTTTTAGGTTATAAAAATTTTGATGTTTTTTAGGTTATAAAAGTTTTGATATTTTTGGTTATAAAAATTTTGATATTTTTTAGGTTATAAAAATTTTAATATTTTTTAGGTTAGAAAATTTTGGTTACCTGAGCATCAGTTGGTGGAAAACTCCCAGCTTCGATAAGTAAAACTGTCCATTTGGGATTTTCACTCAGTCGATTAGCAATGACAGAACCAGCTGAACCAGCACCAACTACGATGAAGTCAAATTCATTGTTGCGAATAAACCTGCGATCACCAATGTTAGGTGGGAAATCTGCTTCTTTTAAGAAAGTGCATTTCTTTTCGAAGAGGGAATTGATCATCAACATGAATAAGGTTGCGGAAGCTCCTTGTAGGCCATTTGCACAGTCGTCGGTTATTCCTCCCACACAATTTGGATCTCGACTATTAAACATGAACCACATTTTAGTTGTTTATTGAAGAAAAACAAAAGAAGAACAAGAACAACAGAAGGATTCAAATGTTAAAAGTAAACTAAACTAAACATTAGTTTAATTTAGTAAATTTAGAAAGAAAATTTTGAATTTGGGCAAATCCAAGGTAATAATTATGTTCAATCGTTCAATGTTACTACGATTATTACTTTTTTTTTTGTTAAAAAGCTAAATATATAGATACACATAATTATTGTTATTTTCAGGTATTAATGTCGATAGCGTGATATATATTCGTATTTGTTCATATTTATGGTAATAAATTCCACCTACTATCCTTTTCAAAAGTTTTGAGCCTTCAATTTGAATGTTGCGCCTATTGTTTATTTTCAACTTTAAAAATTAATAGTTATTATTACAATAATAATTTTGAAAATTCTAAGTAAGAAAGTGAGTCTATTTATTAATATAAATATATCAGTGAATACATTTTTGAAATATTCGCTTTATCCTTCGAGATATTGTATTCCTACGTTTCAATTAATTACACGAAAACTAATTAAAGTTCAGACTTGAAATTTTGGGATGCTATACAGAACAATACTATTTGCAACATATCAAAAAATGA
>JASKGN010029471.1:0-10645 GCA_030556245.1 Falagria sp. GC000072 | reverse complement strand
TTTTTTGATATGTTGCAAATTGTATTGTTCTGTATAGCATCCCAAAATTTCAAGTCTGAACTTTAATTAGTTTTCGTGTAATTAATTGAAACGTAGGAATGCAATATCTCGAAAGATAATGCGAATATTTAAAAAATTTATTCACTGATATATTTATATTAATAAAGACTCATTTTCTTACTTACAATTTTCAAAATTATTATTGGAATAATAACTATAAATTTTTAAAGTTAAAAATTAAAGAAAGGTGCAACTTTTGAAAAGGATAGTAGTATTTAGAAATATCTAAAAATCACTTGGCCAAAATTTAAAAATTAATTCTTAGCAGACATCTTAAGTCTTTTGTTTCGATTCAGTTACGCATGCGCATACAAAATCTTATGATCATTGGACATTCACGAATAATTTCTACATTTAATTTTAATATCCAACTAAACCTAAATAATTATATATCGGGAATTTAGAAATGTCCAAAGATCACATGACAAAAATAGATTCTTAGCAGACATCGTAATTCTTTTGTTTCGATTCAGATACGCATGCGCATACAAAATCTTATGATCATTAGACATTAACGAATAATAAAATTCTGCATGTAATTTTAATATCCAAAACTTTCTCTAGTTAAAACAAATAGCTCAAGAATACTTCTCATGCAACGAAACCTCCTCAGTAATTCCTCCAAAGGAAATTCAAACTTTCCGCCAAAAACAACGCAAAAAATATTCCGAAACTGTACGTCGATGTAAATTATATTCCAAAAAACAAAAACCAACAATATCCTACTCTCCAAGTGCATTTTATCATAACAATACTCGAATTTCAAATTGTCCCAATTTGCAATGTGATGCTTCGGAAAACTTATCAAAACAATGTCGTCGAAAGCATTGCGAGATGCAAACTGAATGCACTGAAATTATGGATTCTCATCCCTCTTCGCGTCACTCCACTACAACCGATCGTTTTACAACGAGTAATTTATTACGTCAAAGACAACAATGGCAATGTCGTTTAACTCAATTCGCGGACGAATATCATCCAGTGTATTTCACTTTACATAATTCAGAAAACAAAACATTTGATGTTGAAGGCTTCGCTTGTAAAAGCAACACATCCTTGACGATGCTTGCAATGGATAGTTTACTCTATCATCAGTTTGCTGAAAGTTTAGGGATTGATATTCTTCGTGTAAAACGCAAGACTGCGATGGTTATGGTCAATCCAATAGAAGAAATGCATTCAGTAATCGAAGGATATTTTAGTGATAATACTCTAAGGGAATTCATATTGAATTTCACCACAAATAATGTTCAACGTGCCTTGGTAGATAGCACCAAAGAATTTCGGCATACTCATCGATATAGGATTCCAAAATGTAATTCGAGCAATGTTTGTGTTTACGATTTAGATGCCAATAATTTTACTTCAACTGTTTTAAATCCAACGAAGGTATAAAATTTTTTAAAATTTTATGATACTTGTGGAAGTTAAAATCTACAGGAGTTTGATTTTTTAGGTTGTTATTGTATACTATCATTCATTGCAATGCGGATTTTGCAGTGGAGTATCTTACATTTTTCTAGAAGCAGCTCGCATTCTGGTGAATGTCTCAAGTATTCAATTTGCACGTGTTGATGGTGATCGTAACACATTACCTTGGGAATATACAATGGAACGATATCCATCAATATTGTTATTTCCAGTGCTTCATAAATCGGAAAGTCGAGCTTATCCAGACTCATTGCCTATTACAATTAATAATATTCTTAGTTTCATTTTGGCTAATTTAGAACCTTCAATTAAATTGCAAGCGATGTGGGAAATTTGCAATTATTCTACTGTAAGTTTTATTTTCATCTACATCAAGGTTTTTAAAATCGAAGGTGGGCTGGTAACTTTCGACCAATCAGAGCGAAGTAGATTATGACGCGGTGGGTGGTGCCACGGAAAGCCTGGTTTGATTTTTTTCAATTTTTTCACAAAAATTTCTATTTCCTATATGGGAAAAACTAAAAACTTTTAAAACGTTTTCGAAAAGGCTGCAATTTAAGTTTCCAGACAACCTTCTATTTTAATAACTTTGCATCCACATAATTATAAATAATAATTTACAAATTGATTCTTTTTTTTTTTTTTTCTTAGCATGAAGTTGATAGATCACATTGTATAGCTATAGTCCGTCGTGAAAACTTAGGTCATATCGCATCGACTCTTCGAGAATGGCGAATGGCACAACCACGATGTCGAGAACGGATTCTGCGTAAGTTACAACTTCTGAAAACTATCCATATGAATCTCGCCATTGATTCATCAATGCAACCTCAATCACAGCGTGTTCGTAAAGAGTTAGATAAATTAAGTAGGACTTCTTTACATAGTATACTTATTAAATTCATCGGTGGACAATTCAAATCTTGGCGTGATGATCTTTGACAATTACTATTACATACCTTCGCTTTGCTTTTACTTGAAATGGGAATGCTACAAAAATGGGAGATAATTTTCATGTTCACTCATTAAATTAAAAGAACAAGATGATTAAGCAATATATCACATTTTTTATTGGTATTTTGGAAATAGTACATATGTGACAAAGGATTATTGAACTATTAATAATTTAGGAAAAAATTTTCAATGGTTTTCATTCCTGTATGCACTTTAATATGTAATATTATTGATCAATACAAAACAACAGAAATATACTAAGTAAAGTAGTTTTACAAACTGTGATAATGGAGAAAGAGATAAGCATACTGTTATTGAACTAATTTAAATGAGTTTTGTTTGCATACGATGTAAATGATGTTAATAATAAATTATTTGGTCATGTGGAAACTTATTAGTAATTTAAATTAGCTACTGATTATTATTTTCTAAGGAAGAAAGAAATCTTAATTTTATTTATATAATTCTGTATTATATTGTATTGTAAGTATGAAAGAAGTAAAGTTATATTCTAAATAGACAAATAAATGTAAAAATTCTAATTTATTTCATCCTAAATTCACAAAAACTATTGAAATTTCGAGAACATTCTAATAGAGCAGTGATTCTCAACCTTTTTTTTGTTGCGGCAAATTTTTTACGATTTCAAATTTTTACCGTATACAATGAAAAAGATAAGTTTAAAAATTATTTACTTACCTACTGACTATTATTATGTAAGACAGGAAGAAATCAATTTTATTTATGTAATTCTGTATTATATTGTAAGTATGAAAGAAATTATACTCTGAATAGATAAATAAATGTAAAAATTCGAATTTATTTCATTCTAAATTCACAAAAACAATTGAAATTTCGAGAACATTCCAATAGAGCAGTGATTCTCAACTTTTTTGTTGTTGCGGCAAATTTTTAACGATTTCAAAATTTTACGACACACCAAGAAAAAGATTAGTTTAAAAATTATTTACTTACTTAGAACACAGTGCATAAAATATTAAATCATAATAGCTGCATTCGTTATTTTATTAAAGCCTTTAATATCATTTTATTATTGTTTTTCTAATTAATTTTCCTTATTAAGTTCGTTATCTTTTAATAACGTTGTTTTGTTACGTTAAAAATTTTCTGTAAATGACAATCCCCATACAATTTTTGTGTTTTTGTCATTCGTTTTCTTTATTAATAATTTCAGTAAATCAATCAATATTTGATTAATATATGCACTTTGGTGATATATAATGAATTATTTTAAATATTAATATTTCTTCAATATCAATTTTTTCAGTGAATTCTCATTACTAATTTGGTGTAGGTCTAAAATATTAATATTTCTTCAATATTAATATTCGAAATAATTAATTTCAGTAATAAATCGGATTAATAAAGGCTTTAATGCAGCAAATATTTAATAATATTAACACTATTACCGGCTCATTGGTTTATTATATATAAAAAAATTGGCGGTATACTTTTTTGCCGCGACCCAGTGTTTGAGAATCACTGTAATAGAGAAACAAAAGAAGCAACAACCAATCAAAATCCATGTAGATATTGGTGTATTGCATGGTTACATACATTTAGGCCGACATCGACGTCAGTGGAAATCAAATTGAATAAAATTGTCAATTGTCGAAAATGTGTCAGGGTTAGAAATACAGAACAATATACTACGCAATTTTTTTGCAACATTTTACACTCCGTATTTTAAAAATTGAAACTTTTCATTAGTGTAACTGTCTCATTTCGGTATAATCGAAGATACTCCTAACCATAATCAAATTGTGATCATGCAGCAATTCAATTAAAAATCATCAATATCAAAACGTCGAGTGTGCAGGCAGAGCAAAATTTTGTAGTAGAGCCAAAATTTATAATGCTACCGTAACAAGTAAAACAGGTATTTATTACATTGAGATTCCACGAGTAAACTTCTCTTAACGCGAGGATTCATGAACATTTCCAGTAATGGATTCAGATTTGTACTCAACAGACATATGCAGAGTATGCAGATCTGAGGGAGTCCCAGATCGTCCGCTTTTCCATCCTTGCATATGCACAGGTAGTATTAAATGGATCCATCAAGAATGCTTAGTGCAATGGATGCGATACTCTCGGAAAGAGTACTGCGAATTATGCAGTCATCGATTTTCTTTCACCCCAATATATTCTCCAGATATGCCACGAAGGTTACCCCTCAAAGATCTTGCTAGTGGTTTATTGTCATCCATTGCAACTGCTGTAAAATACTGGTTACATTTCACTTTGGTAGCCACTGCATGGTTAGGAGTTGTGCCAATTACTTCGAGCAGAATCTATAGAGCTTTGTTCAGTGCTAGTTTGGAATTCAGCATCACTGAGATCCTCTCAACTGAGAATGTTGCTTCAGATATCTTCCATGGATGTTTTATTGTCACATGTACATTGTTTTCGTTCCTGGGGTTATTATGGCTGCGGGAACAGATTTTGCTTGGAGGTGGTCCTGATTGGCTTGAACGTGACAATCAACAGATGCCTGTGAATGATCAAGAACAAGTCGATGTCGCTCAGGAAAATCGACAGAATAATAATGATGTTATTCCTGAACAACCTGAAGAAGAGGGTGTTCCTGAAGATGTTGTACCTGAAGAAGTTCCTGATGTTCCTCCGAATGATTTTAATGGAGGTAAATAAATGTTTTTGGTGGCTGAAAAAAATTGTGTTGTTGAATTAAAGATAATATGAGAAATATAAATTAATTTTCAGATGAATTGTATTAAATTTGTGTATATAAACTGTACTTACATGTTTTGAATTTCTTTAAACTTGAATAATTGTTTTTTGCACATGACAGTTATGCTTGCTTCGAATTTCATAAATAATGCATGAATGATTGATTTGTTGTTGATTTAGTATTGTGTATTTTCAAATATCAAAGATTGCCATGAAATTATAAATATAAACAAATTGCTAACAAGTTTATATATCAATATTGTCAATTTTCAATGTCATTTAGAAGCAGTAAAATTGCACGTTACATTGTCTATACTCCTAGAGAGAATTTCTTGCAAATAATTTGTGTTCTAAGTGTACAAGTACAGTTTTGCGTATAAAACGTTTAAAAAACAAAATTTACCATGAATATTTCCGTAAATTGGAACAAAGTGTTCCCCACTCATAAAAAAATGAAACGACGCTATAAGCATAATCGTAATCATAGAAGTACGATAAATTTACTAAATTAGCTAAGAGTTCTAACAGTGAATATTTTGGTTTTAAACCGGAATGTTAGAATTTAAAATTCATATAACATTACAAAAATTATTAACTGTTATAGGAGGACAAGGAGCTGTACCAATCCACCATCAACAACCACCACCACCTGAAAATAACGAACCACCACCCGAAGCAGCTGGAGCAGGAGCAGCACCAGGTGACAATGCAGCAATCCCAGCCGCAGCAGGAAACAACGAAGAGCAAGAAAATGCCAACGATGATAATAATTGGATCCCCATGGAATGGGATCGAGCAGCTGAAGAATTGTCGTGGGAACGTTTACTTGGTTTGGATGGATCTCTGCTGTTCTTAGAGCACATTTTTTGGGTGGTGTCATTAAATACGCTGTTCGTATTGGTTTTTGCATTCTGTCCGTACCTCATGGGTTTTTTGTTTCTGTCTGTACTTAATCTGCGGGAGAAGGCGATGGCAAGCCACTTCGAAGGTTTAGTAACAACATTATTGGGTTATTGTTTAGTCGGCATAACATGTTTGTTTTTACACCGTCTAGCTGCATGTTTCCGTCTCCCTCGGACCCGTCGAGTTCTCGGCTTATGTTATGTCGTAGTAAAAGTCGCCATGTTAAGCGTGGTGGAAATCGGAATTCTGCCATTGATATGTGGTTGGTGGCTTGATATCTGTAGCCTGTCGATGTTTGACGCTACATTGAAAGATCGAGAAACTTCATTCCGAGCAGCTCCAGGAACTTCAATATTCATCCATTGGCTTGTTGGCATGGTTTATGTCTATTACTTAGCAAGTTTCGTTTTGCTCTTGCGAGAAATCCTGCGTCCTGGTGTATTATGGTTCCTGCGAAATTTGAACGATCCTGACTTTAGTCCAATCCAAGAAATGATTCATCTACCGATTTTGCGTCACATACGTAGATTACTTTCATCAGCAGTAATTTTTGGTAGTGTTGTACTACTAATGCTCTACGTCCCCATACGTATCTTAAGATACTTGCTGCCTAATTTTCTTCCTTATACGATTGCACTAAGTGGAGATTTGCAAGTAAACGAATTATCTTTGGAACTGTTACTTCTACAAGTGATCCTCCCAGCTCTCCTTGAACAAGGTCATACACGAACTTGGCTGAAAGGTTTGATCCGTGCATGGTGTAAAGTAATCAGTTGGATTTTGGACCTCCATTCCTATTTACTTGGAGATGATGAAGAGAACCAAGAACGTCAACAACAACCACGCCAACAACCGGAAGTCCAAGGTGGATTGGGCGCAGCGCATCAAGCACTTTTAATTCGCGATGCACCAACTGGCTTCCGACCATACGATCGGCCATCTTTATTTGTATTCCGCATTGTGCTATTGTTAATTTTCGTGTGCATTTCCCTGATAATTTCGAGTCTTGTGGCTCTTACATTACCAGTATGGCTTGGAAGAAGGGTAATGGCTCTTTGGCTTGTAGGTGCACCACCACCAAGTCCTCAAGTTACAACACCCACTTCTACAAATGGCTTGGGGAAAGTGCATGAACTTTATACCGCCGCTTGCGGTACTTATCTCTGCTGGTTAGCAATGCGTGCAATCAGTTTGATTGTCAGTTGGCTTCCACAAGGCCGTGCTGCAATGATAGAACGTTTGAAACATTGGTGTATCCTTGGAGCTAAAACTGTTGTGGCCAGTACAATCTTACTTGGAGTCATCCCATTACTACTTGGATTATTGCTTGAACTCGTTGTTATTATACCGCTACGTGTACCGATTCATCAAACCCCATTACTATTTATCTGGCAAGATTGGGCACTCGGCGTTTTATACACGAAAATTGCTTGTGCTATTACAATGATGGGTCCTGATTGGTTCTTACGTACTGCAATCGAACGTGCATATCGTGATGGAATTCGTGATATGCATTTGAAATTCATCTTTAAGGAATTAGCGGCTCCAGTCGTGATTAACTGTGGATTGGCACTCGCAGTACCTTATGTCATCGCTTATTCCATTGTGCCACTGCTGGTCAGTAATATGTTTATGCGGAACGTCATTGCCCGAAGGATCTATCCATTTTTATTATTAGTCGGCTTGACTATTCTTATTATTACATTGCAGATTAGACAGTTCCGAAAACTATACGAGCATATTAAAAATGACAAATACTTAGTGGGCCAAAGACTCGTAAATTATGATCATCGACGTGCACGAAGTCGTAATGCTTCGAATTGAAATATCAACCAACTAACTGTAAAGAAATTCTGAAAATAAAATTCTTGTAACATCTATAACATCTTCTATTAGCAATTAATTTATCATCGTTATTATTTTTTTGATATTGTCATTATATAAATGTGAATGAGTGCATGTATAATACGCATAAGAACTTAGATAAAATTTGAATGTGTGAAGGGTGAAAAGGCACGCAGATTGCCGAAAGTGTTTGTCTCAAATTTTGTAATTACTTTGATGCTAGAATTTCAAAATCAACATCTTGTTTCGTGCACAAAATATGCAAGCTGGCAAGTTTATACTGTTCATTAGTTAAGAATCCTATTTTGTTTTACTTTAATGTTATAATGCATACAACTACGTTGTTTGCAATTCTATGTCGATCTTAATGATATTATCGATTTTACACAGCTTGTATATGTGATAATTCTTTGTGTAAAATAAAGAAATACACTTAAAATGTTTGCGTTTTTGAGGTCTTGCAATATTTGATTTTTTGTAAATATCTTGTTGCGGATTACAATGTATAAATTGTTAGATTATTTATACTAGAGTATATTTTGTATTTGTTTTATTTTAGAATCTAGATATGTCTATTCCAACTATAATTTATAGAATGAAAGGTAAATTTCTTGCTAAGCAGCCATTTTTAGTTGAGCACTGTATATAAATTAATGAAGGAATGATTTTGAAAGGCACAGTAGTAAATAACTACCTATGTAAATTTTGTTTAGCTTACTTATTAGGTTTTTGGATTATAATTTGAAAGCAATTAAATATTTTCAAATAAAATGATTTTGATTATTTGTTTTTTTGTAAATGAAAATTGTATGGATAAACATCGATGTTTCTACAACAAGGCTTTATAAAGATGAATTTGTTTTAGTTTCTTATTTTTAAATATCCTTTCTGGAGTTATTAATAATGTCCTACAACTTCCCTAATATATAATTTCGCCATTTTATAATATATTCATTTTTAAAGTTTGCAGTAAGAAATTTAATATTTAAAAAAAAAATTATATTTATAAATTTTGTGTTAGAAGATGCAGAATTTATTAATCTATTGAATGATGCATGTTTCTAAATTTTGTAACAATTATTTTTCAAGTTATTAAGTAAAACAGACTGAGAAGCATGGTGCAAGCGCTGCAACCGCGTGGGAGTTCAGATCTTCGAGCATCGCCAGTGGACTCAGTCCCCTTGCCAATGGTAAACTATTGTAGACTGAGTCCACTGACGATACTCGATGAGCTGAACTCTCGCGCTCTTCACGATGCTTCTCAGTCTGTTTAAATTAATAACTCGAAAAGTATTTGTTGTAAAATTGTGAATGATATATCAATTGAAAGCTTATTAAATTCCACGTATTTTAATACCAATTTTAACAAAACAGAATTTTTTTAAATTGAAATTATAAGTGTTAAACTTTTAATTTTTGAAAATTTCAAATATTTTTCTTGGAGAATTGTAATAAATAAAATTATCCTGGTTAAAATTGACATTATTCTTTAATACTCAAATAAAATTTAAACTTATAAATAAATATTTATTTATAACACTGTTTATTTATAATTCAAATATCAAGTAATAAAACACCAAGCATGCCATTTCTAATAATAATGAAACAAAACACTCATAACCGAGGTAATATAATGACATTGCATATCAAATAAAATTCATAATCGTCCAACTATTTGCAGTATACAGTCAAACGTGTGGCTTCATTAAAATTTGCAGTTGTTTTAACAATCTTCTACAATTTGGCAATATGGATAACACTGGTAGGGAACTTGAAAAAGCTCAGAAACCTAAGAAGGTAATCGCCAAGAAACAACGATTTCGAAGACATCAACCAATACCGAAGCTTAATAGAAAGGATGACGCTCTAAGCTTCATCAATTATTGGCGAATTATCCGCATGAAACATCCTGACTGGTCTGCTGAGAAAATTGCTAGTATTGCAATGAACTCCTGGTACAGGTTGGGTAAACGTAAGAAAATGCTTTATCATCTACCTACATCTCAGCTCAAAAGGGAGTTTCGAGAAAGCATCACTGATTACGAGAAGAAGATCAGTGGTATTGTTACCAGAAGATTGTGCTTCATGAATCAAATGCGTAAGAAGAGAGGCAAGAAAGGTAAAGTCGCCAAGAAATCCGAGCCAGAGTTATCCCGGAAAAATTTTAATAAACACGTGACTCGTAAGATGACTCTCAAATTATTTGGTTAAGATTTGATTGTCATTGATATCTTTTCTGGAATCTATAAATAAAAAATGGGAACAATTGTAAAAATCTTATAAATGTTAATAACAAATTTTTGTAATAAATTGATTTATGTAGAATTGTTGTTTTTTTTTGATCTTGAACAAAGTATAGTTTTAGTTCAACAAAAAGGTTGTTTAAAATAAAACATTATTAAGAATGTCCAATGCCTGACAACTAATTTGGGCGTGGGTCGCTTTGTTGGCGCTTCCATCCACTTCCATCCACTTCCATCTTTTACAGCACGACATCTGAAGCAAACATATCTACATTTGAAATAAAGCTTTGCAAAGCTTCGTTAAAATTCGGCTTTCGAAATTTGTACTACTAATTT
The DNA here is from genome assembly GCA_030556245.1 of Falagria sp. GC000072. Taxonomy (NCBI): domain Eukaryota; kingdom Metazoa; phylum Arthropoda; class Insecta; order Coleoptera; family Staphylinidae; genus Falagria; species Falagria sp. GC000072. The sequence goes on along the minus strand of JASKGN010029471.1, from coordinate 161 downwards.
GGGTGACATGGCACGCAGCAAAGAATGCGTACTGCAAGTGAGAGGTTAGTGGTGGGGACACTGTCAGAATCTTGGATATAAAGTACATGGATGGTTATTTGTATGCTATGTGTGTTGCATAAAATAAAAATATTAATATTTTTTTCTGAATTTTATTTGGA
>JASKGN010029468.1:0-12135 GCA_030556245.1 Falagria sp. GC000072 | reverse complement strand
TCAATGAAGGGAATACAATCGAGGGCAACTGATTCAGCAAGTTAATTAATAAAAAATATACATAAAAAACAACAAATAATAAATATGAGGCGGTACGAAGTTCGCTGGGCCAGCTAGTATTATTATATATATTATTTTTTGTAATGCTTTAGGACCTAAGGGATTCTCAACCACTGTGCCGCGGCATTTTTGTGTTTCACGAAATTCTAAAAGTGTGCCGCTAAATTTAGATATATGATAATATTAATATAATTACATAATATAAATTTTAAAATTTTTTTTAACAGAAATAGATATTTAAACAATGCCGTACCGTATTTCGTACTTTTAAAATCATTATAAAATATTTTAAGCAGTGTAGTGTTTTAGGTAAGTAAATAATTTTTAAACTTATCTTTTTCTTTGGGAGCCGCCAAATTTGGAAATAGTTAAAAGTGTGCCGCCAAATTTTGAAATCGATAAAAATGTGCCGCAACAAAAAAGGTTGAGAAGCACTGCTTTAGGTAATAAAAAAAGACACATGCATACTATTAAAATACATAAATTATTATAAAATTAATTTGCACATGTATAAAAACATGATTTTATAGTCTGCGTATAATTTGAAAATTTAAAAATACTTTAACATTATTACAAATTAAGTGCAAAATTATTTTAATTAATTTTTAACTTAAGGTGAAAACAAATCATCAAATGATATCTTGGAGAAAAAGCCTGTAGCAATGGAAGTAACAATTGAGCCCACAGCAACTTTTAAAGATGGATACAATTCTTCGGTAACATCTTTCCAGTTTTCATCCAAGAAATTATTCATATTATCTCCAAGAACTTTATCGCCATTGAATAAGTTATCTAACTTCAAATAGATTCTCTTAGCTTTAAAATCTAAGTTATGTGTTTTGAATTTGACGTATTCCTTTCCATTTTTACGTTTCATCAAATCAAATGTGAAATCATATTTGTACATGCCTCCAGCTGTAAAGTATAATTTTAAGTAATAAATCCACATATATAATTTTATATCTTAAATTGTTCTACTTAAGAATAAACTTTACCAATAGTTATGTTAGCAGGACCTTTGCCTTGAACAGGTAAAATCAAAATCCTTCCATTAATATCATAAGTAGCTAACACTTTAAGTTGGTCGATGTAAACTTCAACAGAAGTTTCTTGATTTTTAAAATCAACGTGCATTTTTTTCAAAATTGTGTTTTCTAAACCATGAAGTTCACAATCTTTGAATTCCATCTTCAAGTTGTTTTGGGACTCAATGTTAATCTGAGGGACTCGAAGTGGTTGTAAATTTGGCATATTGAACTTAGCGTCTCCTAATTACAAAATGGAGTATGAAATTATTAAATACTACGACATTTATTATTTTTTACCTTTAAGAAGGTGCGGAAAAGCTTTGTTTCCATTTTGAACCATACATTCATCAAGTTGTGGATCTGAACGGCTGCAGGTGCTTATGTAATCAGCTAGTAATTAAATACAAAATTAATTGTCCATATAATTTCTAATAACCAAATATAATAAATAATTCATTTTTAACATAAAATTATCATAACTTCGAGTCATGACAAAGTAATATATTTTATTTGTCGTAAGAATTCTTTTATATTGCCTACAATATGTACCCAACAAATATTTACATTTTGATATATGTTATATTATTTTATGTAAATAATAATTTTCATTCATTAATTTGTTTAGTCATTTTCATGTAGCAGAAAAAACAAAATTGAATATTACACGTTCTTTGATTAAATAATTACCGTACTTGTTTAATTTACAGTTTGAATAAATTTTAATGAGTTACTTACGTAAAACCATTGCTCTGCAAATTTGCAGTACTGATAAAGTCACTATAAAACTTTTGAAGATCATTTTATTCTTAAAATATAGAAGTAACTATTACAAAAGAAAACGAATCACTGATTGAAGTTATGATGGAACCATCAATAATAGTTTTCGCTTTTAGGACTAATTGTAAGTTTAGGTAGAAACTTAACTAATTCTTTTTGAATTACCTACAATCTAAATATTAATTTTAATGTAATTAAGGCTTAATGATGGAAATTTGTGTTAGAAGTGGATTAGAAAGTATTAACGCATTTTAAAGGGCTTTTATTATCATTATTATTATTACTAAATGTAAACTACAAGCAAATTAAAAATATGCATAAAATTGGGAAACATAAAAAACTATGTTATTAACAGCAATAACAACTTTAAGAAAACTATAAAGTTTCTCCATGATTTTAAAGTTGTTATAAAGGTACAAGCGTTTATTAATTTTATAGTCATCAAATTTTTTGTATCTAAATCTTTCGGATTCGATTCGAACTTTGCATAACAACAGACTGACTGAACGAATTGTTTGTTCCCAACCAAACTCCAACATGTGTTCTGACTGGTTCTGACATAAACTTCCATTGCCCACAAATAAATAACACTAAAATTAATTCGTATAATTATTACATACAATAATTAAAACTCCAATTAACCAAGCTTTAAAATGTGTTCCAAATAAAGAATGTCTATTGACACAAAAGTACGAAATGTACGAGTTATTTGTGCAATAGTTGCCACAACAAGGTGTGAATAATAGTTGGTGAATTATTTCACATTGAAATCTTTCTAATTCAATTATTTTGCAGTATTGCATATGCAGTTAACTATGTAAGGAAAACAAGGGATATCTTAAGTCATGCATTTGATATGTCGATTGTGGAAGAATTTGAGGAGTTTGAACCAACTCCCAAATCCTACAGTTATACGACCTGGATAACACCTAAATATGAAACAAAAGGAATTTTTCATCAATTCTGTAGTTTTTTTAAATTTGTTTATGCAAAACGCCTTCTAAACTTAGCCAAAAGTGAAGATCAAATGCTTCGAATTCGAGCTGTTAAACATCTTGCACAATTAAATTTAGATGAATGGGAGTGTGCTATCATTGCTCACATGTGTGATGCTCGAACTGCTGTTGGTCTTGCAAGAAGTATGACAAATCCTGATAACTGTCAGAAATATTTTTTACAAACTCCTAGAGTTTATGGATCTTATAACAATCAATTATTGCTTCACACTATTAAAGATTTCATGCGTTTGATGTATAAAGATCCTAATAATTCTCCACATGGATGTCTTCAAAAAACTATTTCAAAAATATTTCTTCAAGCTTATGTAATTATGTTTTATTAATTTTTTCAATTTTCTTTTCCTATAAATTCTATAATTTTAGTCTTAAAATAATTTTTGTTGTAGGATATAAACAGAATTATTGACTCTGATCATGGAACAGAAGCATTAAGTTATGTTGGCAAAGAAAATGAAGATGTTCTTCCTTTATGTTTAGAGACTGTTCGTCATCACAGTGCCATTCCAAAATATTCAATGGATGTTATGAAATATATGGGTTTATATTTATTAATGGAAGTTCATCTGCGATATCCTGATGATTTAAATATAAATATTCCTTTATGTCAAATCATTACAAATTTATCAACGCATCCCGAATTATTGCAGGAAATTTATAAAACTGGTAAGTGAAGTATTAATAATACTTATTTAAGATAAATTATTGGTTTCATTTTTTAGGATGGTTACCTGTGTTGTCAAAATGGGTATTTCATCCAGATGTAAGAATATCAGGACCTGCTAGTCAAGCCTTAACAAATCTAGATTTAGATTCATCCCAAGACAAATACTCTCCGAATATTTTTCTTCTACATCCGAGAGGTCGTTCAGATGAGCGCATATTAGTGGACGTAGTGTTTGTCCACGGATTATTGGGAAGTGTTTTTTATACCTGGAGAAATGGGAGGAGTTGCTCTAAATTTTTGGATCTCGTTGGTAAGAAAATAGGTCATCAAATTGGCGAGAAAGGTTAGTTAAATGGTGCGAAAGTTAAATTTTCAAACCAACATTGTTATTAACTTTTTAGTTAAAATCCTGATTGATTCCCAATTGCTTTCAGATAATTATGTTTCGTTTAATTTAAAGATAATTTTAATGTGAGTGTTTCCTCCCGTACAAATGCATGATTTGTTTGTAATTTTATTTGTATGTGTATAAATGTAATTAATTTTAACTGTCCAATGTGTTAACTAACATACATGTTCTGCTTTATTGCTTACTATTCCTAGAATCAATTGGTCTTGAAGAAAGTTCGATGAAAGATAATATGTTAACAGCGTCTAGTGATCCTGCTATTATTGAATATTTGCAACAACGAGCAGAAAATGAGCAACAAGAATGGGATCATTTAGGATCAGATTATGAAATTGTGCAATTCGATATCCCGGAATACACAAATTCGGATTCAAACGAATCATATGTTATTACACAGTACGTTTACTACCGTAGCACTTTCTTCTATATTAGTACAAATTTATTTTTAGTGCTAACAAAACTTGTCTAGACACTGAAGATACGCAATGTTGGGCTAGAGATTGGCTCCCTGTGGACTGCTCCCATTTAAGAGTATTGGGGGTGAATTATGCTACATCACTATCACTATGGGCTCAAATGTGTCCCGAATTATCACATAATGTAACACTCGAGGAGCGCAGTAATGAATTGATAAGTGAATTAGTGGATGCTGGGGTTGGCCAAAGGCCAATAATTTGGGTTGGCCATTCTATGGGGGGTTTGTTGGTAAAAAATGTTATTAGTAAAGGTATTAGTATGCTTAAGTTTCTTATTATCAAAAAGTTAATGAATTTTATAATGTTGTAGCTTTAAAATCAAATGACCCAAAGATAAAACAATTAGCAAATGAAAGTAAAGCTATTTTCTTCTTTAGTACACCTCATGCTGGTTCGAAAACAGCAATTCTTAATCAGACAACTTCATATTTAGTATGGCCATCAATGGATGTACAAGAGTTACGGGAAGACTCGCCAAATTTACACCGTATTCACAATGAATTTTTGAATTATTTAGACATTATACCCATGAAAATATTTTCTTTTGTTGAAAATAAACCCACCATTGTATCAGCCTTAAAGTTAAATATTGAAGTTGTGGAAAAACATTCTGGAAACCCTGGTGTTGGAGAATATTATGAGATTCCTCTTAATCATCTTGGAATTTGCAAACCAACAAATAAGTAATTATTCTTAGTATTATAGTGAAAGTATTTTTGAATGTTATTTTCTTACAGGCAATCCTTTTTGTACCAAAAAGTTCTTGCAGAAATCCGCAAAATCGTTAAGGAGGAAAAATTTCAGTCTAAGGAACATTCATCTTCGCATTCATCTTGAAAGTCTCCTTGCGCCTGTTTCTACAATTTTTCGTTAGGCTTTTTATAGGTTATATTTATATTTGATGGAAAACGTCATCAAATTGCTAGTCGATTGTTGAATATTATTAATAATAAAACTAAAATAGTTTTTTAAAAATGGTTGAGTTATTGTTATTTGTATTAATACCTTTTTTCTATATTTCAATAATTTTAGGATATCACCTCATTCTCCGATGATAATTTTGACACAAAAACATGGATTAACGAGATATTAAAAACTAATGCAGATGCTGATAAAAAGGAGGTTTGTTTAATATTTAAAAGACATGTTTCTGTAATGTAAAATTTGTTACTGTTTTTAGAATTACACAATGTCACTTGTAATGAAATTACAGCTTTATGTTCAACAAGTTAATAATTCATTAGAGGAAACTAGCCATAGTATTTTAGCTTCAATGCCAAAGATAATTCGAGATACAAAAGTTTTGCAATCAGAAGCATTAATATTAAAAGAAAAAATGGAACAAGTTAGAGAAGAAATTACAAAAATAGAACAAGAAACAGGAAAATCCATAAATACAATCGAACAACTTGATAAAATGAAAGGAACACTCGTGGATGCAAAACAAGGTCTTCATGAAAGTGATAATTGGACAATATTAGGTAAGAGAACATTTATAACAATAATTTGGTTAGGGCATCAACAATATATTGTAACAATTTTATTCTATGACAAATAACAAAACAAAAGTTTCTCATAAATGTCATTACAAAGTCAATTATTTTACATTATTATTTTTTTACTGTAAAATTTATTATTCTAAATGTTAATGATTAATAAAATAAATAATGGTTAAGCGCAGTAAAAGCGAATTAAATTTAACAGCCAAACAATTTCGAAGATATGAGCGGCGACGCGAGAGAGAAAACATTAAAGAAAATCGCATGAATTCGCTTGTTAAAAGCATAGGGTCAAGTTTATATGAAACACAATTGTCGTCGTCACTGAAAAAAGAATGTAAGAATAATAAAATGCTGGATGAAGCTAAGAAAGAAAACAAACAATTACTTAATGTATTGCAACAACAATGTAGCAATCATGATTTATCGCGACCAGATATTAGTCCGTGTTATTCAACAGTCAGTATGGTTCATTTACAATATAAGTATGAAGAACTTTTATCTAGTCATGAGGGGCTCTTAAAATTATTAGAATCCAAAGTTAAGGAAGTACGGAAATGTTACATAGAAAATGAGAATTTACATAATGAAATTAAATTATTGAAATCACGTGGTGCAGATGTTGAGAAAACTGTGCATGTTATATGCCAGAAGTACATAAAAATGAAGGAGCGAAAAGAAAGAAAAATTCAAAGGGTTAAATTTGAAAGGGATACTGTGAAAGTAGCTCATGATAAACTAGTTTATTTGTTACATAAGAAGTGCATGGAACAAGATGATGATTTGTCTGATAAAATGTTAAAAACTTATGATTCGGACAAATGTTTATTGATCCATGAAATTCGACGAGCGAATAAATTGCAATATGAAAATGCATTATTATTACAACAAAATGCTTATTTGCATGCGAAAATAACTTCAATATGTTCTGAAAGAGAAAATAATAAAATCAATAATTCTTGACTTTTATTTTCATTGCTGCGAGTATATTATTCATTGAATATACTGTAGAATTTACATTTAATAAATTCTAGCAATATCATAAAATATATTAATACCATGTACAACCTTTTATATAGTTAACGATTTGGAAGAAGTATTCGACTCCAAAAATATTTCAAATATCTCGAGTAAACTTCTTGGAATGCAACAATCATTGAAACTTCTTGTGAACATCTCAGACTACGAAGATCGCAAACTTCAACTTGAAGGGCTCAAAAATAGACTTGAAGCTATTGCTAGTCCTGCGATCGTTCAAGCCTTTTCTACATTGAATATTGAACAATCTCTCCTACATGCGAAAACGTTTAATTCTATAGGGAGATTGCAACAGTTATTGAAATACTATCACAAATGCCAGAAGGACATTTTAATAACAAAATGGCGCGAGCAACTTGATGAACAAGAGGATACAGTTATACAATGGATACAAAACTATTTTACTATATTAATAAACAATTGGCACGGGCAATACAATTGGTTCATTCAAGTTTTCCCCAAGGAATCTGCAGCTGATTATCTTACAGATTTATATATCGACGTACTTGCTAGTTTAGATCCAACCATGAATGAATGCTTAGATGCAGCATTTAAACAAATTTCAGATAAGTTATATTTCCTAATGGATATTAAACAAACCTTAAGTAATTTTGTAAACCAAATGTCAGAATTATTAAAGAACATTTCACCAGCAAGTAAGTAATTCAAAGAATTAGAATTTTTCTTAATTTTAGTTAAATGTTAATATTTTAGTAACTACAGAAAAACAAATATTACTACAACAAACAATATATTCGCCATTGATTCCTTACATATGCAAGTATTCAACCTATGAACAAGGATATTTATCGCATAAATTAACAACAATTAATTGTATAAAAGAAGAATTACAAGACACAATTCAAGCGCTAGGATTTTCTGTCGCACCTGTAATGGATATTGCACGAGAGGCACATAAAAGATGTAAAGATATCACAGAATATTGCGGATATTGTGGTCTCCTAATTGCATATCGCGCATTTTTTGTTACATACAGTGATCAGTTTCATGTTGCTCTTAGACAAATCGATCGACGTAACGAGAAAAAAGAAGATTGGGCAAGGTTTCAACTGTGTATGTCTTTGTTACAAAATTGTGGTGATGTTCTCAACAATTTACAAACTTTTGAGAAGGAATTAACTAATGCTCTGTTAGAAAAAGGAGTTTCAGATTACAAAACTTACTTTTTGAATACACAAGAACGCAAAGAATTTGAATCCTTAATCAAATGTGTTACAGAGGGTACAAGGTTATCCTTATTGGATCATGTGATTAGCGAATTTAGTAAATTATGTTCAGATGTTCACCATACAACATTCCAAGTTGTGTTTGGACCAATTTCTGTACATTTGGATGTCGTACAGTTGAGTAAAACTTGGGCGCAGTTTACAGAATCAAGCTTCCAAAGTGAATTACCTGATTATAGCTTATCTCCACAGGAATACATTACACAGGTAATGACAATTACAAATGTGTAAATAATCAATTCTTCGTTATTATTTTGTTCTAATTACTTTTTAAAGATTGGACAATATTTAATGACGTTACCACAACATTTAGAGCCATTTTTGTTCCGTGAAAATCCATCGTTGAATTGTGCACTCAAAGCAGCTGATACAGAATATTCCAATACAGAAGAAGAAGGTGCAATGGCTGATACATTTTTGAAAATCGTCGCAAGAGGAACATGCCAAACTTACTGCGAGAAAATATTGAGTATTTGCGAGCTTTCGAACGCTGCCTGTCGTCAATTAGCACATGATATAAGTATGAATATCTCTTTCTATAAATAATTATAACTTAAGTTTTTTCGATTTAATTCTAGGTTACTTGGGAAGCGTTTTTGAAGACCTAGGTTTATCACTATCGGAAAATTTACAGCAGCTCATGAATCTTTTAAAATTATCACCTGAACAATACCAAACACAAAGTACAGGATGTTCAGCACGTTATGTCGCTGCAATTAGACAAATGCGAAATATAACATCCAGTTAAATAGTTTTTATAATATATTTTATAAAACCATCTTATTGTTACATGTTATGAAATTTAAAAATTATTTGGTTATTCAGGCGCCCATAATTTAAAGGTTCGATCATAAGAACTACTTGCAATAAATTGATTATTAGGTGCAATGTCAACACACATAACTTTGCCATCATGACCTGATAACGATTTCAAAGGCTGCCATGTTCTATTTGACCAAATTTTAATTGTATTGTCATAAGAACCAGTAACCAAATAATCTCCAGATTCTTTCTCGTATTTTACATCTGATATTAGATTCGTATGAGCTGGAATTGTATAAAGAATGCTGCGTTTACGGAGATCCCAAATTTTGCAAGTATTATCACAACTAGCAGTTGCTAGATGGTAACCATTCATTGAGAAATCTATTCCTTGAATAGATTTTAAATGCCCTTCTAAAAACATTATACAACGTCCTGTTCGGAGATCCCAAACTCTACCAAAAGCATCTAATCCACTGCAACAAAAGAAATTAAAAATTGAATATAAAACATACTACTACTAATATATTAATTATTTATATTTCAAAATTTCTTTATTACCCGGTTGAACAAACTGATCCATCTACCTGGAAACTAATGCAATAAACTGCTTTTCCATGACCTTCCTGGTGAAGTACTTCAGCGCACTGTTCAAGGTCCCAAAGACGCCAAGAACTATCAAAACAACAAGTACCAAGAAATCTTCCAGATGGATGGAAAGCCAGCCGGGACACTCTATGCGGCATATGTCCTTCAATATCAGCAATTGGTTCCTCACTAAAAAATATACAAATATTGAAGAATAGGAAACATTATTTGAAAAGTCGTGGTAACCTTTTAAAGTTCCAAATTTTCACAGAACCATCTGCAGAACAAGAAGCCATGTTACAAGCTGTTTTGTTCTGAGAAATAGTTGCTTTCGGATGAAAAACAACAGCACCTATTTGATGTTTATGTCCTTTTAAAGTTTGCTGAAGTTCTAATTCAGGTACTGACCATACTTTGCATAATCCAGTCCTGCCAATAGGAAATAATTTATACATTTTCCATTTAATGTAAATTTAAAGTGGTCATAGTTACCATGAGCCTGTAGCTAATAATTTTGAATTTGGACTAAACTGGCAAAATGAAACTGGCCTCAAATCTCCTACTTGACTACTATGAATAGAAAGAACTTGTAATCTCTTCTGCAACTCCTGTATTTTAGCTGTTCTTGTGGCAGTGGGTAATTCACTTAATTTCCTAGCTTCTTCCAGTCTTGCTTTTGCTCTAGGTAATGAATATTCTGCTATCCATAATCTTGCTATTCTTAGACTATCTGGACCTTCATGATACCATGTGGTCTCTTGATTATAAGAAAATTGGCGTTTTTCTTCTTCTGCTTCTTTTTTTATAATTGCATCTTCACCAATACTGAAAATTGATTAAATTTTATAACTTTTTCATAAAAATTGGTTCATAGTAAATTACCATGATAATATATCTCGTAATCTACTTCTTCTATCAGCTGGTCCTTCACCAAATAAACAAATGGGTTCCCCAAGTTGTCTCAGGTTCCGTTTAACTTCAGCATCATCAGTAGATACATTGATTGATCTAGCTTTTTTCCTTCTTTCAAATTCTTCCAGAAGCGCTTGTTTATCTTTAGACATAGCATCTTCAAGCTCCATATATTCTGAAATAACAATGCAGGTTGATCACTAAGTTAAATTTATTTTAGATTTTTGAAATAACATACCATTGCTAGCTGGTACTTGTGCGACTGGTGTAGTTGGACTTGGTGCACCTTGACTGTTTTCATCCAAAGCTTCCAAAGCCAGTCGTGCTTTTTCAGTATCTTCCAAAGACCCATAATGTATTGTCTTCTGTTTCTTTACGTACTGAATTTCATCGTCGTCCGACATGTTATTATGTCCAATTTATTCTATGGATTTTATGAATGTTTGTTTTTAAACTTTAAAATCTATGCTTTAAATGTAGGGTTAACGTGGGAAAGATGCGTTTGACTTCGCCACTTAACCAATGACTTAACTAAACAAAGTGTAACGAGTGTAACTATTATTCGCTAGAGATCGCTATATTCTTATTGGAGATTCCAAATATCAGTGAGAATTAAAAATAATGTTAAGGGCCGTCTCCTACTATTCCTATGTAATTCTCCATAAGAGGAAAAACAAACTTTAAGAGAAAACTATTTATCCGATTTTTTTCAACCAAACATCATTAGTTAGCAAATTTAAAGCCCAAGAGACAAGCAAGCGTTGATTTTTCAAATTATTTTCATTTTTACTGTAAAGTTAATTAATATAAAAACATAAGTCTCGTTTAAAATTAAAATACTGTAAAATTCAAAAGTCGGCTCCTGCTTGTCCATAGGAAATATCCTCAGCTTTTGCATGGCGTTTTCCGCTTTTAAATATCTTATCAAATACGCCCGGAAACCTTGTATTACTGATATGATAGCTTTGGGTGATTTTTACGATAGCATAAATTTGCCCTCTTTTGGAGTTTAGTTGAACTAAGTTTGTAATTGGACGGAATTAAAGTGGGTCTTGCTGATATCACTATTCACCTCTCTTTGACTTATTATTCTTATTAATATTCAATGGATATGTTTCGGTTATTCGGCGGGGCCCAAATTACATGTAGAGCGTGGAAGCTCGAGTTCAGCCAAGGTGTAATACGATACTTTTTCTATCTTAAGTAAACACAGCTGCCCACTGTTTAATTTTTAGAAATTCAAGTCTACTTTTTTGCAAAATTTTTAAATGTTTATAGCATATTTGGAATCTTCATTAATTTCTGTTTCTAATGATATCAAATTTGCCAAAAATCGACCAAAACTGGCTATATTCAGAAAATAAAAGTTTGAAACTTTACTAAAAGTAAAAATAAATTTCATTTTTTGACGAAAATAGGTCGTGGTTGATATCAAATGAAAGAGACATGTTGTGACTCATCCCCATTAGTATAGTTTAGGTATTTTCCATAGTCCAGGTGAAAGGTAGTATAGGTATTTTCCATAGTTTAGGTAAATGGTAGTTTAGGTATATTCCATAGTTAGGTGATAGGTACGCGACCTTCACTTTTTACAATCACTCATTAAAAACCATCTAATAATTGTATAAATAGGCAGGAAGAAGAATTGTAAAGGTA
>JASKGN010029467.1:0-23042 GCA_030556245.1 Falagria sp. GC000072 | reverse complement strand
CTACAAATTATTAATTATTTCTTATATATGTACCTCCAATTATTCCTAATATTATTCTCTAATCAGAGAAAAATATACTCTAACGAGAGTTCTAAAAGTACTTCGCCTAGTGTTATTTTCTACTCGAAAAAACTTAATTTTGAACTCTGAAAGTATTGAAAGTTAATAGATTAAGAGTGAATTCACTCTTAATTAGGTTAAATTTGTACTCTGCAATTTAACTCGAGGCATATGCAATATGACCCTAAATATTTACTCTAAAATCCGAGTTAAAATTTAACTCGAAACTTAATGATCCCTATCGGAACATGCTAGAGTTCGGCTAGAGTTCGATTATTTTTTACCGTGTATAAATGTTTAAATACATATATCTAGGATACAATATTACAAAAATACCTATAAAACACTAGCAATATAAAATAATTGGGTTTGTAAAACGTAGCTCACAAATGTTGTTACTTAATAATAAATAATGCTTCTCCTTGGAGTGGTTATTCTTTAGTACGTACATTTTTCTGTTTTTATCTTCCTCCTGTTGTTGCGCCGACAAATGTGACGGCAAGATGCTCGTTCGCATAGAAATAACTTTTCTTTGATGTGACGTAAGAGTGAGTTTTGTGCACATCGAGAGGCTCGGTCTGCCGCCCACGTCTCCTGGCATCACTGGCTCGGCGCGTAAGACACTCGCGATATTTCTTCATGCGTGGAATATAACATTTCAGCGGTTTTACGACGTGTTTTTTGTCAACTGCACCACAATTTATTGTTTTACAGTCCTAATGTGAACAACCCAATGATTCAGATTTCTTGACTTGGCATTATTTCAAAGCGGAATTTAAAGACATTTATATCTTTTTATCAAATAAATTTATTGTAGGTTAATTATGCATGATGCTTGCAATATGATTTAGGGCCGGTATGGATTAGATAAAAAAGATGTGTCATAAATTTGGAACTAGAATTAACATTAAAATAAATAGTTAAATATATTTTCTAAATTGAATTTATAACCATAAAGCTTGATTAAGAATTTAAGAATCAGTAGCAACGTTGAATATTAATTATTTAATTTCTATTTTGCGTCCGTGATCTTTTCAAACAAGGATAGCAAACTGAAGGTCTAGGTCTAAAAGTGTACACCGAAGAAAAGTTAATTTACTTGGATCGTCATCATTACGATTCGCCGATTAAGAACGTTTTCCACTTTCATCCTCAACTGAAAGAAGCAAAGCACTCTTTGCTTTTAGCTTTATCTTGGCGCTTGAGAAGCAGTATTACGCGTCTACCTTTTTAATTATAAATGTCATAGTTTTCGTTTTTTGCTAACAGTAGTGTTCGAGGAGCTGGTACTCCTGCCATTCACTACGCTGTACAAAACTGCTCCTTGAAGTGCCTAAAGCAAATACAAAATAGAAATAAGTGCTGACTCGAAGGAAGATTCTACTTGAAGATCTTGTAACGTCACAGAGTACAAATTAGAAAAAGTTATTAAGAGAATTGCTTTGGTTACTATACTCAGGGAATTATTATATTTGTCAACAAGCGGAATTTTAATTTATAATGAAATCACACAAGTAATAAAATTTAAAATAATTTGGCTGAAAAGCATATGGAACAAATGTCTTTTCTACTTATATTAAGTAAGAAGTATAGAAAAAACTAGTGACTGACAGAAACGCTTTGTATACATCTGCTAACTATTATAGACAAAAGCGTCGATGCCGAACCAAGTATCCGTATTCTAAGGTGTGTGTGTCGCACATATTCGACGCGAAGTATTTCACATCACGTAGCGCACGAGTCGCTCGAGATACACCTCCGAACAAAGCGATTGTAAAAAGGACTCCTTGCGACCGATGATACTGGCTCTCGCCTTCTCCGCAATAGTATGTCGGAGGCGTTCGCAGAAGATGTCGATGAAACTGCCGCAAGCAAGCCGCGCTCGTTCTTGCCACGAACAGTTTAAAGACTCGACGTTGGGCCCGCGGCGAGCACGTACCACGCGTGGTCCAATTGCCCTGTGTTGGTTTATTACACCGAAAGGGGTTGTAGCGTAAGCTTCGGTGTTGCCTCCAGAATAGAATTCATATTGCTGTCTTTCTTTTCTTAAATTTACGTGATATATTTACAGAGGATATAGCGAGCGAGTCTCAAAAGTTTTCTTCCGGGTTACCAGGTGCCTTAGTAAATTTGGCGAACTAAAATCAAAATTTTCTGATGAATTTTGCAATTACTTTCAAATCTCTTGATAACATTTGATAAAAAGTAAATGCGTTGCTCTTGCGAATTTAGATTTCGAATTTAAATTTCTCCCCCATTTTTATTTCCAATAACAATCAAGCTAAAGCTTCTTTCATTAATTCCATTCATTGGCGCTTGATGTGATTTTTACGAATTCAGTAATCTTCTTAATCCAAATCTGAAATCATATAAACCCAACCAATTGGCAAAGGAAAGTTTGTGCAGATATTGGCTACGGTTTTAGATGCGACATGAATGCGCCTTTGAGCAGTAGCCATCAAAACACCAACCCCATTGAAATAGCCTAGGCATCCAGTTGAACAGCCAACATCGCCTTTCGTCCAACGAAGCGACGGAGTGGCGCGGGATGGCACTGACAGGAACATTACAGCTTCCAGTTTCATGTAGCGGAAGTAATTGAATTGTTTAAGCCACACTACATTTCAAATCTAATGATCTGATAATAGTACTTTATCTTTGCGCACCACCCTGCCGCGTGCGTTTGCACGCTGTTGGTATGAATCCTTACACGTTTCCTCTGTAATGAAAAATAGTAATTTACACTGAAGCTGTGTTAGCACGCGATTGTTGATGCCTTAGATGGGATTGTATAATATCCCTGATGGTTGTTGGTACGAAAGCTGAAAATTGAAGTGTTTTGAAAATTAAAGGTTATCTTCTATATTAAAATGAAGGCAATCTAATTGTATAAAATAATAAAATTGTACGTATTAATTAATTCTAAACAAATAGTTTTAAAGAAAATTTCGATATTCCCGAATAGCATAAATTAAATAGATTGTTTTGAAAGTAGAATGCATATCCTTGTTGTTCCCCTAAAAGGACACAACATGAGTAAATAGAACCGATAGAACTCAACAAAATTGCAGAGAACGTATGGTCCAACATCGAAACGCAATCCAATCGAGTTCAATTCCATTTATATATAAATAGGATTATATGTCGTTTACTTTGTCCAGTTCACCTGCGGTCTGACTTAAGGTTAATGCCTATGAAAACTTCAATTCACTCTTCGATAATGCGACGATATTATTATACAGAAAGATGATGATAATCTTCCTAGCATTTTACATTGCATTTCATTATGAATTGTAAGTGTTAATTTGGAGTAATCCATTACTAAAAATCTAAAACAAAATATAAATTGTACTAGAGTTGAGTTATTCAAAAAAGAGTATAAACTAATTTGTGTTAAGTCATAAAGCTTTGCAAATATTCTCAAATTTCTTCAATGAACATTATTTGCATGTACATTAATTGTAATGAAAAATATTTATCATATTTTAGCAACATCCGGTGCGTGAAGCTATTTCGTTCGTTGCTAGTGCCATTGCCGCCGCAGTTCGTCACGTCCGTTTCAGGAATCGTCGAACGGTTTGCGAGTAGCCTTCTGCCATTCCCGTATATTACCGACATTAATAATTGAGCAAGCAATAAGCGAAGTAGGAGCGATGCGCGCTCTGGATTCATAATGTGATTGATACACGTAATTTGAACGTTGTCTTCCATACCAGTACCAGTATCTTGAATTGGTTGCTATTGTTTGCTTTGAACGATGTTTGCCCAAATGTATCCACATTACTTGTTGTGGGGCTAAATAAAGGTACTATTGTAAATTGAGTATATTTTACGCAAACATTGTAAGAGAAATCAGATGATTACCAAATTTCCCACTGTCCTGTAAATAATTAATAAGGAAATTGAGGATTGTTAAAATTTGAACTAGTTTATTCGGAGTCACTGACTTCTAACATAACACACTGTATATATGTAACATGAAACCTCTACACTGATCTATGTGAAACTCTGTAGAAATGCAGACAGCTGAGATGGAAAGCCAAAGGTCGGAAGAGCGTAATATTGCTATCAATAAAATGTTTGTTCTCTATTGGTTTTGCGCACAACGTGGAGCTGATTCTATATTGCACGCAGTTATTATGCAGGTTATAAGAGTGAAGTGGTGCTTCTTCTGCGCATTTGGTATTGTATAGTCTCGATATATTTTCAGGAGTAATCGTTATTCGAGTCTGTCATTCACTGGGAATATATTGCCTGCTTGTTTGTTCAATTCGTGCATCTCGCTTTACAAGAGATTTGAAGTCTTATGGAATCCTTTTAAATTGGTTATTTTATATATATATATATATATTTACTTAGAGAAGGTAGCTTTCAAAATTAAAGCAATAATTGAACAATTGAACGAACTGATGTTTATTAAATACTAATTAGGTTTCCTTTTACAATTCCATTAATATTCAAGGACACGTTAGATATTAAATAATGAACGAATAACATCAAAGCTCCCTCGAGTTATGTTTAACGTTTGTTCAACGCAAATAGAATGTCCTACGGCAGACAAAAGTTCACTCTAAATCGCGAAATAAATTGCCCAAGGCAATAAATAACCAGCTATCAAACAGCAAGAGATATTTACACTTGAACAGTTATTCAACGCTGGTCTTCGTTCGTCCTTCTTTGTCCTCACTTCTTTCAGCGCTTGATTATTCTTTTCACTTAAGTGCGCTTTGCGTCTCCGGTGTGTCGTCTCGCGCGCGTTCTTTTCCAAATATTCTAAGCTAATGCTATATAGAATGAAAATAAATAGTCGCGGTTAAATAAACATTCCTTTGTCTCCGCACTCGAGCTGCGCATCCATTTCGCAGTGCGGAATGTTGTTCGGAGGCAATTTATTTCATGGGTCACTTCGCTTACGCGCTCATAGCATTCACGCGAAGACTTCGGACTCCCAGTGGATCTGAGGGTAGACAAGAAAGTCTACTTGCTTTTTCGCTATCTATTTTTATCATTTTCTTGGTATGGAGTTTGCAAAATTTTCTGTATTTTTAGAGAATGTCAAGGACATGGATGGTTCATATTGTATCATGAAATTGTAAGAACTTTTAAAAATCTTTTTCGTTAGTATTAAAATATCGTTTTTACTCATTGTTTTCCATGGTTATGTTCTGGAAATGATGATGAAAACTGAAATGGAGTTGGAATAGTGTCTTTCAATGTTTCATCGCAGGATATGAACACGAGCTCCAGCTAATATTACAATTCGGATGTAATTTTCTAAAGTACTGAGCATCAATCAAACAACAATTTTCTGAGATTATTCCATGAGCGTCCTGCTACATCAGCGTCATGAGTTACATCCGTGCGGGCGGTCGGCGATGGGTGGCCATCTGGGGCTCTTCAAGTGATGACAGATGCCGGAATGACATCATACATTTATATCAACTTCTAACTTATAACGCTTGGCCGCGCTGGGTACTGTGCCACTCTACTGCATAGGGATAAATTTATGGTACGGGTTTGTGTCCTGCTATTCATTGCTGTTCACTACTCATGGTCGTAATCTGCAAGGATGAAGTATATGTAAATAATTATTTTGTAACTTTATTAATAGACTTTAACTGTGGCAATCTATTGGTATTTCTAATAAAAACTGTCTTCAGGAAAATTGTATTTTGACCATTTATATACTTTTTGCATTTAGGCTCATATTCATATGTATTTGCACAAAATTGCAATGATTATTTTGCAAAATTACAGCCATTGCCATGTGAATGGGAACGATGTGCACATTGCACCCAAGAGACGACAATTATCCGTATCGGTAACAATTGTCTCGTTGAAAGCGAACGGCTGATCAGCGCCGAGCCGCACATCAATGAATGACCTTTTTTCAATATTAACACGCTGTTCACGTTCCGCGCGTGCAAGGGTGTCAGTCGATATGCCATCGTTCGCTGGGGGTGTATCGATGTTGATGCTGATGCGTAACTCTACAGGGAGGCACATTCCCTGCTTTGCGTTGTCATCGGAATACTGGTTCTGAACCAAATTCACGTCGGAGCTATTATGCGAATATACTAGGCAACAAAACGCTCTCTTCACGCCCGGGCCGTGAGATGAAGCGAGAATATATTTGAATTATATCAAAAGCATAATGGATATTGAAATGACATACGTAGCATAACAAGTGCGTTATAAACCACTCATAGTTACAAAATTGTACATTTAATAAAATCGTAATGCAGAAATATAAAATTGTTTGCCATTTTTATAGCTAATAATAATAGCATTTCTTATGAGAAAGCATTTTTTATATTTATTTTTTATAATTATATGCTTAAAAAATAACATAAATTTAAAAGCATTCCAAATGTATTTTTGCAAATGTTTGTTTCAAATCATATTTGAAACATTCGGTATCATGTCTATATTTTGGAAATGTGACATTAGAAATGATCAATGTATTACAATGCTTGGTAATCATGTCCGTGAATTATGACAGTGAGAAATCAAGAAGTAATTTGTGTTTAACTGTAAAACACTGCATTTCAATGTTTATACCTTGGCGATTCTTTCAAGTGCGGCTTGATATGAGGCCTCATATTGTAAATTTTCGGAGGCAATTTTTTTCAACAGAATGTTCATGCATGGAACAGATTCAAAATCAGGACAGGCAACGTTAAATCATGCCCCACCAGAGATCAATTCTAAACTCTAATTCACTCTAATTAGAATTTGTTTGTCATGCTGATAAATGTAAAAAAAAAATTTAATTAGATCTTGATTTTGAACTTATGATATTGATATAACGGGGACTAGCAACGAGACCTTTCTCATAGATTTTGAACCACTTAGACCGTATCGCTATTTATATAGGCATTCATTTGCGCGTCTTGGCAAATATTTCTTAGTTCATGATAGAACCATTGCTTTTTTGTTGCTATGTAGCAGCAACCAGAAAATATAGATATAAAGAGTCGTAGCCTGTAGGCATATGCGTCATAGACATAAATTCATTCTGTGTATTAATTTTAAACAGGATCATTCAATTAGCCATTAATCTTTCCAAGTGTTATCATTGAGTAAGGAACTGTAAAGAGGCGCAACTGAATGAACATCATATACCCCTGATTGAGTTAAACTCCAGGTGGCGTACTAATTCCACTGGATATGTAACAATAGGTAGTTATGACATAAAATAAATATTAATAATGTTATGACCTTAGTTATGACCTTCAGTGTATCATATATAGCCAGTGTATTATATATATCCGTGGAATTAGTACGCCACCTAGAATTTGAGTTAACCATGAGTATATGATTTTCATTTAGTTTCGCCTCTTTACATTTCCTTACTCAATGGTTTTATTTTAATGCTTTTAAAATACAACAGTAGCTACAACAACAAATCTTCAAATTACAGTTATCCAAGAACAAATGCGAGTATATTCGTACGGAGTTTTCGTAGTTTTTAATGAACTTGTCTTAAATTCCTCAAGATTAGTAAATCCAACAACAAAACACTAAACAAATGTTAATCCGACGCTTATTGTATGCTAACGAAAAGGTTAGATTGGTTAACTCAACAACTCCAACGTACCATCATCGAAGGAATCCGTAGCGTCGGCGTCGCGTCGTATCCTTTCTCACAAAGCCAAGTTTACAGATTTATTTGCGTATTGTATTTGAGTTGACTTCAACGATTGAAACGACAGAACTGTAAGCGCACTCCGCTCATATTGACTTTGTAACATAACGCCTTCATTGCTTCACCCTTGTAGAAACAGCCATAGCTTCAGTTTAGCATCAGTTCCAAACGTCCTTGTATAGTAATTGAAATGGAAATGGATGTGGAAGGGAAAGGATGAAAGTAGAACCTGAAGAGCAATAAAGATGACACCGGAATCGAGGCACAAACGAGAATTAAACACCAAAAAAGAAAAAGGACATGGCGTGGGTTTGGAGTGCTCATCGACCTTAACATGGCCAACGCATTTTGTATCTCTTATTGCACTAGCTTAAAAGGTCAATCGTGGTCTATCGCATGGGAACGTCATGCGGGCAGACTTCTCGTATTTATTTAGCTTGGCGTGTTAAAGGTCCTTCTTAATTCTAAGCGAACGTTTGCTTAGAGGAAGAAGGCAATCCAACTTTTAGGAAAAAGAGTTCTATTTTGTTTGAACTCGTTTATTGTTTCCTTGTTGAACCATGTTAATTACCAGTAATTACTGTTAACAGATTTTTGTTGCTAAAGTAAAGGAATTTCAATTCAAATTTTCCATAAGTACTATCATAATACAGCAATTGCAGCGGAAGTACAGCAGTTTTGACAATTTCCTCTGTCAGGATCTATCTCTTTGCCTGAGGCTGATGGTGGAAGTGTAGGACGATTCAAAATTGCTGGGAAAATTCAAAGAGATCAAAGCATATCAATCATTGTGTAATTGAATTTTCGCCCTTCCTGCATCCAACGAAAGCAGAACTCTATGGCAAAATCACGTTCATCGTATTGCTGCTTTCGTTCAACAGCGGTACGCGCGTGGTTTATACGCAATAGAGTGAACATCAAATGCATAGCGATTTCCGATTAATCAATTTAATAAACGATGCAAGCGTTCTCTGTAACGACAACTTATGCAATTTACATTCTCACAGCATCAGCACCCATTGGACAGAACCATCAATTTCAGAAGAGTTTTCCATGGAGATTCTCATTTTCAAAATGTTACATCTTTACGGTCTTAAAGCTTTGACTTAATAGTGCAATTTGCAAATATAAGGAAATAATTCATCAAAGGTCAAGAAATTACCTGTTTCAAAATTTTACAAAATGGTATTGGAATAAAATAATTACAAAGTTTGAAAATAACTTTAAAATTTTATAAGAAGTGTAATTAATACTCATCAGTTGCAATTAATACGAATACCAATAGAACTCGTGGGAAATCATAAAAAAAACTTCAATAACTTGGTAGAAAAGTGGAAAGGGCGGCAGCAGGTGGAATATAAATTGTTACCTTAGCATTTGTGCTCGTCGTGGAGTGGGCATTCGGGAAAGTAGTAACATTATCCTGAAACCTTATATAACTGTGAAGCTTGGATGGAAGCGGT
The DNA here is from genome assembly GCA_030556245.1 of Falagria sp. GC000072. Classification (NCBI taxonomy): domain Eukaryota; kingdom Metazoa; phylum Arthropoda; class Insecta; order Coleoptera; family Staphylinidae; genus Falagria; species Falagria sp. GC000072. The sequence continues at coordinate 13,871 of JASKGN010029467.1, read as the reverse complement.
GGGAGGGCGGCGACTTTCTGCTTTATATTTGCTCGTCGGTGCTTAGTTCTCTCTAGCCGCTTGGCAGGCAGGCTCGCTTGCTGCCTAAACCACCAACATGGGATCAATAAGCGCAATTTAGAGACTTGATTTTTCTTTACTTCCTTTGCTTCTTTTTCATGTTACAGCTTCCTATACACTTAAGCAAGAAATCCTGCATCGAGCTGTATGTATAAAGCAGTCAGAGGTCAAAAATATAAACGTGCCAGGATTGCGAAATATTACTAATGCTAGTAAATAGTAATAGTTGCGTTTTATTTACTGCTAAAATGGGTATTGCTTTCATTAAATATAATTGCTTTATATGTGTATAGGTTCCCTTTGTTGTTTCAGTCAAATAAAATATCATTTGGTTTATTATTGTTTACTTTTGCATTCATTTTTAATAAGTACAAATAAACAACAAAACTTATAAAATTTAGTCATAATTTTGAAGCTCTATAAAAGCATTCAATAATAATACAACCTCCGACCAGTAATAAAAATATGAAAAAGCTTTTATTAAGATAAACACCAGCGAATATAATAGCCGGAGAGTGGGGTTGATGGTCCGGAACATGAGATCCTGCTCCGGTTGTGTGCGGAAAAAGCACACGTTTCTGCCACCAGTGTGCACTGTGCGAATGGTCCAAAAAAAGACGCAAAGAAAACACTATGGACGCGCGCGTCCAGCAATCGAAATACGGTAAAGTAGTCCGGTTACGCGAATTGAAACAGGCTCGCGCGGGATGCCAAAATAAATCCGGAAACAATACATTGGATATAAAAAGTTTTTATAGTGTTTTTCGTCGCTGCGTTAATACTCGATGTGCAGGCGGCATGGAATCTCTTCCATCGCTCCATGCTACCCTAATCTATTCTCTTCGGAGATAAACTGTTTGCTGCTACTTTGTACAATACCAGCCAACACGCGGGAAAAAGGAAAAACATTCGAAAGGGATAAATGTGACCGGTTCTTGTTTGGATTCATGTTACTTGGCATTCGAATGACTAAGATTAACAAGAAAAAGATTGTTTAAAGCTATTTTAAACGTCATTCTAAATTTGTGACTAACCAAACCCGTCTCCTCTTAAAAAAGCTCAATTGCTTTTATATTTTTATAGTCGGATGTAAATGTGACAGAAAATTAATCATGTCTTGTCGAGCATTAATTAGAGGAGTAACGGGAATTATTCATTATCATTGTCGATCACAAGGGCAACGGTGTGAAGTAGTTACCACTGTTAGGTTTAGTGAAGCTGGTGGCGAAGAGTATAGATTGTTATACCGCTGCTGTGGGTGGCATTGAAGTCTGGCGCTCATGCGAAGACAATGAACACCCGCAGGACGAACCGGCGGGCTTTGTTAACTCAACACTAATCAGTACTTATCACCTGAACCCTCCTCGGAGACCATTCGTTCACTCAAGTTCTCCGCAAGTTAGAACTACGTCGCAGTATAGTTACCACCTACTGGGCGAAGACGCCACACTTGCAATTATGAAACTATGCAACAGGAAACGTTCAACATACAATCGCCTGCTATGAAACGGAACAAGCGGATATCTTGTAGATTTAGTTTAGATAGATGCAATTGCTACATTACTACAATTGCTAAACTTTGTAAACCTATTACATTTACATTTATCAAAGTTAGTTGGAAATGGGTATTTATATAATCTAAACTAATTTAAATATTTTTTTATATGAATTCCAAATTTCACTTTTATGAGATACCATAATACAAGTAATATTACAAATATATAAAACAAACAAAAAAGAATGAAAATTATTATTTATGCAACTTTTATAAACACACTATATACGAAGAGGAGGAACAACTTTTCATTACACACACATGTACTTCCGCTTACATATACACATGAACTGTAAGGGAGGTAGTGCTTAAAGTGTCGTTAGGTGTGCGCGTACTTCCTCGGGAGTACAGTTACAGAAAGCTCCGTTTCGACAATCGCTTTATACGTTCTTGCCCGTCCACCCATTCACCTTCTTCAAGCTGAGAGTTGCTTCTAATCCCGTCATAATAGATACTTCTCGGATGGGCAATTTCAGAAATTGAATTTAAAAACTGCACGAAGACACAAAAAAGTTTCGATCAATTGACAATATCTTAGTCCTTCTGCTGGCCCACGGGTGTATCCTGGCTGCAATTTATTTAGTTTCCTCTTGTATGCTCTACACAACGACAAATATCTGTCCATTATGTTGTCACATTCGATAAATTCTTTTCAACGATCTAGCAAATGTCTACGTATATTATGCCAGTGCGAAGGACGTACTGGTTAGCAAAACTGAAGAACGGGAAGTGAAGGACAAAGAAGAATTTCCTATAAACACAGGCTACATCTAGTTAAAAGGAAATTTTCGACGTTGAATCGAACAAATAACCTCAGATATAGGAAATTTAAAATTAATACAAGGCAGTATATTTTTACTAGAATATAAAAAAAAGAGTGAAATGTTTGTTAATTCACGAAAATTTAAATTGCGCCAACAACATTTAAATATGTACTTGTTTGCAAGGGTTGGTTGTTTATCTTTCTATTCAATAGACAGAACACGCATGCCAATCAAAACAAGTAGTGAAGTTCCTAGAAAAGGATACGCATATATACCAGGGTAGACAATTCATTTGCATATTAATTGCAAGTAAATAATAGTTAATTGTCCGTCTCACTGACTGTATACCATTTCCCAGTAGCTGTATCCGCATAGAATACACACATTCAGATAGCAGTAACCACAAAACCCTTAACTGATTGGTCAGTATGGACACTAATTTCTCTACTGCCGCCATGTAATGTGTTCTATCCTCGAAATGCTTTAGAACTGGATATGACCGTAACACCCTATTCAGCTGGAAACACTGCTCTATCGGTATATTTATTGACATATGTTCACAAAATCAAGATGTATCTGATTGATTGCTTATCGAACTTTGTTATATTGACACTTTTATTATTGACATTTCATCACTTTGTTAAGCGACCATTTCAACGAAATATTCGGATTAATATTAATAAACCGGGCAAAACTATAATGAATATTCACTAAGTAATGTAAACAGTTTGCTTGAAGATGTGGTTATATTGTCAAATTTGCCCAATTTCGTAATTCTATAAATATTTAGAATTCTGTCAACATTGAAAATAATTATCTACTCTACTCGTGATGAAAATTAGTCCCATATGGAATCTTATGATAGGAAACATTACATGCATTCAGTGATTTTACACTTGTGCCAACATTCTGTAGAAACGGCAATCTCATAATGTAATACATCCGTGTAAACGAGTGAATGCAACGAACAAACAAGTGCATCCAACTCGCGTATGCTTGTTCGTTTACCAAACAGACGAGTTATGTGTAACAATGTGGAAAATTAAATTCGTGCCATCATTATATGTTGTCCTATTTTTAATTCGTTGTTGCTGTTGTCGTCGTTCAATTTTACATTCTTTTTCTTGTTTTTACGATTCGCTGTTTTGTCATGGTACACTGCTCGTGTGCCAGTTTCTACAATGCCAATGCAAATAGCTTTTTAAAGTTATTTGTATCATTTGCATATAACAATTTCATCCAAAAAGTAACTTCTTTTTAAATTTAACTTCAACTAACAAATTTGTTTTAGTTACATAAACATTTTCTATTGTTTATAGAAGCTTCCAATTGCATACGACTAATAGTTTAATAAAATTTAAAATGAATTTCCCAAATGTAAATCAGGTCTTGCTACCTACGTTGTTCTGTTTTCTATAGTAAATATTTTTATTTTTATCAGTCTTTCCACAAGTAAATTCAAACAAGATTATAGGATGTGCCAGCACATGAACTTGATTAATTAATGGTAGTTTTCACCGCTATGTTCAACGGCTCCAGGGAGAAAAGTTTTTACATGCGCGCAGCCATGCAACCAACCGTACTTCGTTGACATTACGTTGTTGCCACTGTTGCCACATTCGTAAGGCGAGTATGTTTAAATTGAAGTGGTAAACACACTCTAACCTCAACAGTTGAACTCTTGCAGGAAACCCGCGGAGACGCAGCTGCTCTACAACCGCAAATAGATACAAACTATGGAGTTATATGCAAGGCGAGTAGCTGTCTCCTCATTTCGCGTAAACATGAGAATATATGCTGACATTTCATAGATGCCATTTATATTTATCATGAAAACAGAAAAAACACGTCTTCGCCCAGTTTGTTTATCTTTATGGAATATGAACCATGCAATTTAATGTTGTTTGCGAAAGACAAAGATACAACTTTGCTTTTCATTGCTCCTAGCGATTTCACCACATTTATAAACACTAAACGCAGCTTTGTTAAAATCACAGAGGCAACATGATCTGCTATTACTTCCTAACTCTCATCGCGGAATTGTGTTCGGGCTGTGCCCAAAGTGGGAAATGATATGCATAATCTGGTATAAATTCAAATGCCGGGCGCGTTTCAATTCTGTTCCGGGAGCGCGACTGTTGCCACAGTAGATGTCGCATCATTACTTTCAAACAGGAAAATCCAGTGTTAATATTATACGAGACCGAGTCATGCACAATCTTCCTTATGTTCTTCGTTCTTTGGATGCGTGTGGCAGCGATGAACTCATAGGAGGACGTAATGCATTATCATGGAACATTACCTAAGGCCATGCCGCGTTTCAGCACGAACGCGTTGAAATATAACCCTAGTTTCCAGTATTTAATGTTCTTCTCTCTTGCTGCCAATCTTCACTCAAGTTCTATTAGCAAAGCATGTGAAGCGATTACACTCGTGACAACTTTTCATTCTCACACTCTTCAACTAATTTAATATGCAGTAAATGTTGTCTTATTTGTTCAGAGTAAAATGTACATTGTACTTTTAACAATTTCAATGTATTTTCGAATTGTTAGTATCAACTTTGATACCAAGAACATAACTTTAAATTAGTACGAATTAATATTTTAAAAGTGCATCTTATGTAATGCTACCTTTGTGCACGAATAGTTTCGACAAGATTTTAATAAAAATCACGAAACGTGTTTTTACTTTTTCACTATATTCTATATAGTATAAGTAGTATAAAAATATTGAAATAGTTCCAAAATTTGAATATTATAAGTGTGTTCCAAAATCTCTATTGAACCATCTTAAGTGCAAAGATGTATGTTTAGGAAAAATTTGTTCGTTAAGTCTGTAAGACTGTGTGTGTGTATGGGGTGGGGGGCATTGCTAGACCAGTTTATATGCTTATTACTTGAAATTTGGCATATATTTCAGTAGCCAGTTCTGCTTGTGCCATTTAGATAATTCTTAGAAGATTTGTAGACATCAATTTTCATAATATGGGTAATTATTATTTGACCGACTATAGGTAACATATATTTGCAGAATTAAATAAATTCTTTAGACATATCCTGATATGACGTTTAAAAAATTAAATCTTATGGGGCCTTACAAAACCCACTGACTTGAAGACTGAAGCACATTCTATTGATGGTTTTGACACACGGGTTTGATGTCGCCTATTCTATTTAGCTTAGACAATATTTAGTAATTAGTTTTGCATTGTTATAACTTATTGTACATCGTTTCTACAGAAGACTATAAACAATCCTTTATTTTTTTTAAGAAAATCAGAGAATTTTCTTGTCCATATTTGTATTCAATAGTATTTCTTGTCAAACTTATGGATAAAATGTAAACATAGAAATTATGTTTCAAAAATAACATAATTATTGTTTGCAAGAGGGAAGTAACATTTCATAAAATAACGAAAATATAAGCATGTCCTTTGAAAAGTTTTTATGATATAACTGATATCAGTGTGGAAAATCTTATTTTCGCCTTACAATGAAGAAAATATTTGAGAGATACTAATGTTCTTCTCGAGTGGCAATTAACTCGAGAAGCGGGAGATTACGAATCGCGCGTCGAGAACATTTATATTATATTGTTATAAAAGTCGCAAACACCATTCTGCAACAGCAGCGTTTAGAGAATTTTCTCATCGTGAACACACACATTACACAAATACTGTCATACACCTTCCCAAGTTTCGCTTATCCTCTCTAGCAGACTTCTCGGCAAGGAAAAGCAAGAGCATGAACAGAAACAGGAGCAAGTCCTACTTCAGTCTCATATTTCTGTCAGCGCAACATGTTTTTCCCTCAGACTCCATGAATCATACAACGCCATGCACACATTCCCCTTTCATATATCCCCCTTCTGCTCCTTCATCCTCCTTCTTGGAATTGGATGATATGCGAGTACATCAACGCTCGTATAAAAGACTTATGTGGTTGTAGTAAAAAAAATAGAAGTAGAAAAGTGCCTAACACGATTACCACTCTGTGTTTCCACAGTGGGTGTTAGTGTCTTTTTGTCAAAAAGGAAAAAGGGATGAAGAAAATACGAAAAGTAGTAGATACATAAAATGGCGGTGTAGGCCACACAACAGGCCAAGTGTGCTTAAATTACATATTCTTACATTTTTGTGGTTATGTATATCCTTCCTGTGGTTTCATGTTCCACATCTCCTTTTTTGCAATTTTATATGAGTCATAATACTTTTACCAAGCATATAAAAAATTTTAGTTTTCTAAATCTAACAACTCATAATAATTAATTATTTGCCGGTTATATAATTGAGAATTATTTTTAAAGATAAGAAAAAAATTTAAAGAAATTATATGTACAATTATTTTACAGGTTGTTGATCAACCACTTTTTAAACTTCAGGAGACAAAATATAATATCATATTTCGTTGATTATTAAGAAGCGGTAATTTGTTCCCTCCTTAAAGTATAAAGGGTTTCGGCACACGGTTTCTGCATACTAAAAGTTTGAGATGCTAAGTTTACAGCCGCTCAAGGGAGAATTGGCGGAAAGCTTTGTCGGAAAATCAAGCAGTTACCACCGCACCTTAATTTTGCAAGACTAAAAAAAGGAAACGGCAGAGTTAAAGAAATCCTTTTGGTTGTTGTTTGGTAGTCCTAAACTTCGAGCAAGTTATTTAATATAGAGGCAATATACGGAAAACGATGGAATGAACTTTAAGAATGTTCTGAATGGTATATATAATTTGCCAAATATTTTAGAACAAGATAGAATTAGAATTATCGTATATAATAAATAAACATATTCCAATAAAGATTCTATGCATTTTCGATTTCCATTGTTCACATTACCAAAAACTCTAAACGTTAGTAGCATGCACATATTAAACATAATCTACAATGTAGATTCTACATAGTTCTCAATATGTGATGATATATGTATTATACTATACATATTTCGATAACATTCTTGTTTACGGGTTTGCAGGTTTATTGTTGATTGAATAAATTTTCCGAGATGCAAAACGCAATGACGATATATGCACCTCCAACATTACGCATCTTATTCACCAGTTTTCAGGAGAGCATATATAAAATTCATTGACAATCCTTGCAAAATTAATTAGTAAAAAAATCAAGATAACTGGTAATCTTTTTCTATACGTTTTAGCTCATCTCTTATTTCTGTATCTTATAATTTATATATGTAATTGAAATGTTATACATATAATTACAGATTTTCCATATAATTGCTGTATGAACACATAAAACAAACAAAAATTCATTTACAAGCTTTACTAAGTTTCTTTTAAATGAAATACAAGATACTTGTTGTGTAATATTCTGCAGTCACATTACGTAATAAAACAAAAATCAGCATTTGTATCTACTGCATTACTGCTTCTTAATGTTCACTCAGCTTATCTTCGATACACACTGATAAATGTGGTTTCACAAAATTCTTGGCTAAACATAATCTGCACTGAATTATAACAAAGTTCATGCAATTGAGTAAATACACAAATTATCTCAACATAAATATCTCAAATTATGTCTTCACGATAATGAGCCCCGTTATCATAATAAATTGCTTGTGCAGTCGTCAAGTTTAAAGTCTATTATAAAAATTGTAGTAATTTCCGAGTAGTTATACAATCAAGCAAATATCTACAAGGTACTCTTAGCAGAAAAATATCAAATATTAACATCTGTTATTTTTATTTAAATTGCTACATGTTGAGGTCAAGTATAAAACTAATATTATTGAGGATTTTATGACTTTGAATTATCTTATTCAAAGAATAGAACTACGTACTTAAATTATTTATTAGTGTAACAATATTTCTTATTACAATAATTTTTGATAAGTGCTGCGAATCTCCTACAAATTACAAATGTAAATTTTATTGCGCAAAAGTGAAAACCGTTTAAGTATGTACGACTAGGACCCACCTTTATACTCATTCCAGAATGACGGCAAGTTTAAAGAAAGGTAGAGTCGGGATTAAATTTACCCAAGAAGTTTCTAATTTGACTTAACTCCTTAAGTTTTGAGAGAAACGAGTTGCTTTTGTTACGAGGCATTATACTATACCTATATACATAAATTCGAACAGTTGAAGAGGAACTTTTAAATAAATATTGGGTATTTAAGTTTAAGGACCAATGTGAAAGAAGCGACGAAGTAGAAATTTACATTTTGGGAAGATATATGCACCGGATTATTTTCATTCATTGTGAGATTAGTATGTTGCATTTTAATGAAAATTTATGTATAAATTTTCCTTGAATATCAAGTACATTTATGTAGTCAATTTGTAAAAAAAAAAAAGTTTATTATTGAATAATTCCTTAGAGAGTTCATTATGGACTGATTATAATTAGAAAAAGAGGTTGCTATGCACTATAATGGTTGTGTGGTGTTATAAAAAATATTGAATATAGATCAGGTTGGGCTGAGGGGGCAAACCAACCATTTATTTAATATGTTTACTGTGCTTTACTTTATTATTAACAAGTAATTTTATACTTATTATATGCTACATGATGCTACATGATTATTAATTCTAATAAGAATAAATAAGTATTTATAATATTAATTTAATGACTTTAATTTAGATACTCTACCTCAAACGATAAATAAAACTGAAAAGAGAAAATTGCCAATCAAATATATTCAGAATGTAACAGTCAGAACAATGTGAACTTCCTGGAAATGAAATTAAAATCCGTGAAAATCTAATTGAGAAGAACATGGCTGAATGTGACACTTCCAATATTAGTAATTTTTGCTTCAACCTTATTCCATTAATGTACACCGTCTATAGAAAAATCTATTATTGAAATTGCAATTACTTTTCAATTACATTCGATCTAGGCTATTACTATTACAGAATCAATTCGATTTAACATAAATCTTTGGTTATTCCAGAGGATTTAAAATGTTCGGTCTTGTATATTTCTTGACTTCGACCTATTCCTGTATGCTACAGGCGTGTTTCAAACAATCTACTGAGATTGTCATTGTTTCGAGTTTTCTCTTTATCCTCTTAGTAATTCCCCCAACGCGTGAAAACGATTAATAATCGCAAAACAAAGCTCGTGTTAAACTAATTATTGCATTTTGTCCGCGTTGTTCCGACTTCTTAGCTTTTGATTTGTTATAATAACTTTTCTATACTTTCTGCTTTGTGTGTTGTACGTGTCAGTAGAAGAGTCAGATCGTTACAGTCGTTATATCATTAACATCGACGACGGCAGCAATGGAGAAGAAATCTCTCAGATTATTGTGTGCAAGATAAATTTCCAAACCGAGTGTCAGAGTGTAATTAATTTCCTTCCCCACAACTATACACTTCGTTTTCTATTATTCGTCTTTACTTGTTTTAAGATGATATTACTAAATGGTGCTTATTCCTTGTGTTTCATTATTACAATACGATTTTAATGTAATTTGTTAAATAATTAAATCACGCTGGTTTACAATAAAGTTGGTGTTATATACTCAAAGGGTTTTTTTTATGATGAAGTTTGTACACTTCATTATACTTAAACATTTTTATTAGGGATGAATTATCTTCATCGCATCGTTGAGTTAAAATAAATGATTACATTTTGTTGTGCAATAATGGTGTAAAATCTAAAATTTTCAGTCTCATGGCTTGTCATTGCTGACAGTCTAAAATAAATCACTTTTGAGCGATTACTTGCTTGTGCATTGTGTGTTACATCGATAATAGCGTCTAATGTTTGCATAAGTAACTGTTTACATCCCCGAAGTCAAAAGATACTACAGCACTTAGAATTATTTTTCTTTATTATTAAACAAAAACGATATTTGAACTAACGTGAGACTTAGTTGCAATTAACAGATACAAATCTCCTAAATTTATAATATGAACGAATCTGGCAAACAGAAATGCTCACATATCTTTACAGTGGACGTTAAAATATCACATTAACAATGAATTTCTAAAACCTAGAAGTGTGGTATGGGTATAAAGAAGATATAAACTCGAATAAATGTTAGCAAATTGCAATTTACAACACAAATAGAATATTCCTTAATTTCATATAATGTTCAATGTTCGAGTGCAGTAGGTTTTTGTATGATTTTTAGGTTCGTAATGTCAATGCATCAAGAGAATACATTAATTATGTATGGTTGTACTTAATTGTTTCTTCGTAAGAAAATTAAACTCCGACAATGTAATATTTTTTAGTTAAAATTAAACTCATCCCAATTAAGAGTAAATTATTCAACGAGCGATGAGTGTTTCTATTACCAGCGCAAGTTGCATTGCGATCCGAGCCATAAGCAAGGGGAGTAAGAATATCCGACCAATTCTATGGTCGAATATTATATATATATCATATATTTAATTAAACGATTAGAAATATTAAATATTTGTGCTACCAATTTGCAAATCATTGCACACTCGACACGAAGTCGTATCATCGGCTTTCGCGTATAATTCTCGTTGATGTTGGCTAGATTTTATTAGTTACCAGTCATATGGGTAACTTTACATCACAATGAATCTTCTTTTAACATTGCTTAAGACTATATAGTATATATGGACATAATTACATTGGCCGGGGATAACAGTCGGTTACTAAAACAATATGAAAATATAGTTTTTATACTGAATTCCACGGATATTTATAATACACTGGATATCACCTAGGGGGCCCCGCAAAAATCTAAATGTACACTTTTTTAATGACAAGTATTTTTATTTTCATTGTCTCTTGTTTTATTGGGGGGCCAATACTTGTTCTGCGCCCCGGGCCTCAAATGACCTAAACCTGCCACTGCACCTAGAATTTGAGTTAACCATTTTCATCCAGTTGCGCCTCTTTACAATTCCTTACTCAATGCTTCTACTCATCCGATTTGTTATAACCTCAAAATCGTTGCAGATATCGATTTTTTTTTTGTTTGATGATATGACGCCTTGAAAAACTAACCATATGCTAATATTGAGTGCTCGTTTAGGGCCTTTTTTGTAGGCATTTCGAATGCGATTTAATCGAAGAGAGAATAGCACAACATGAGCTTAAAAGAAAAATGGTTATACAATAGTAGAAATTAATAATGTAATAAGCATATTGTTATATAAGAACATAGAAAATTTGATGCAGTTGTAGAGTAATCTGAGCGGAAAACATATGCTGACACTAATCGTAAAGTGAATATAAGTCGTGGTTAGATCTACTAGCATGCGTAACTAGTGGCATGGCGTTAGTAACAGGAATGATGTGGTCGGGAAAAGTTGGCTTGGTTGGGTGCGAAACCGGTTTCGATAAGAAAGGATGGAACTTTACCGGACGTAGGGCCGAGAGCGAATTTATGGGATGAACTCGTCCGGTAAATATGTAATTTATGGCCGCGTCCTGACCCTTTTGGAAATCTCTCAATGAACGCTGAACGAACGAGCCTGGATTCATGTCTTACTTATCTACTCCTCGAAGTTTCCTCGGTACAGAAATTCGTTCCTGGCTTGTGGGTTTTGTTGCTTTTTTATGGCTGCTTTTTTATTTTTCTCTCTCGGACTATTAGTACCCAACCAATCGTCGATGTCGCAATTTTATAAATGTCAAATCGATTTATTGAAAAAAGCACACACAGGAATGAGTAAGCGCCTTGCTCGTATAATGATAAATTAAATCTGAGAGCAAATATACTTTAAAGTGTTTTTTCTCGACGAAATGTGAAAGAGAGTAAGAAAATATAATTGATATTAATTCTGGTGGTTGGGGTAGCGAAAGAGTCGAAATTCAACCGAAAGTTGTTTGTGCCAGGCGTGCGCCTCATGACAGTTTACAAAGTAGAAAGTGGAGAAAGCTTTCTCCCGTCGCCTGAAGGGCCAAAGAGAGCATAATTTACGATATGTTGAGGGTGGTTGAGGGAGGAAACGGCGACTGGTGAAGAAATTCGGTTGTAAACAGACACCTCACTCATTTTTACACATCATTACAGTTTGCTAACTTTTCCAATATTCTCGCGGGGAAATATACTTTGCTTGCTGCAACTCCAATGCGGAATGAGGCGGCTGCGGTGGCAAGGTCTTTGTCATTCGGCAAATTTGTGGTAAATGTAGTGTGAATTTAAGATTTTATGCGCTTGCCCGCCATGCTGTGACTCTTATACTTTTTGAACAGGACGCACGTTTCTAAAAGCTTTCGATACTTTAACAACTTTTCTTCCGTCATTTCATTTTTAAAAAGAAAGTATTCCCTGCTGTTATTTAATAAATCCCTCACTTTTCAAACTTGGAATTAAAGATAAGATGATCTATTAAATAGAAGCGTAGATGTGAAGTGAATACACAAGTTTTCACTTTTAACTTCATTAATAAGTCAATATATAAAAATATACAAAACGATTTATTTTATCTTTGATTCCATTTCACATTTATAAAAAGGCAAATGCTGCTATGTATAGCACCCATTATAAAATTTAATAAATTACAAAATATATAACTTAACTATGATTGATTTATTGATACTGATAAACTATTTGCTGTTTTTGTCCACCAGCCTGTGGATGGCTCGCGACACGGTATTTTTGGTATTGTTGTGGTTGTTCATATTGTTCTTCCGCCTAAAATCATTTATTCAAACAGGTTATCCTTAAATTTAAATATTCCCTAGAAATTAGTAATATTAATTACCTGAACATACTGTTGAAGTTGAGAACGATGATGCGGTGTTGGTTCGATAGCTTCTTTTGGTTTAGGAATCTTAACGACAATATCAGTGGGCTTTCTAACCACCTGCAATGAACCACAATCTCATAAATCTGTCGGTTAATTAATTAATTAACTTTCTTCAAGCTAAAGTTTGAAAGGAAATGAGAATGAAACTGAAATTTTCTAATCACAGGCATTCATTCACTTTCGTGAACATACACACAGTAAGTTTAATGCTGGGAGCAATGCGAGCATGGATAATGTTAAGCCGCTAGGTGATTATTAGTTTATATGATGGCAGGTATACCAAGTAAATGCAATGTTTGTCGGCATATTGATACTTCCGGCATACAATCACTACGTTAATTACTCACCTCCGCTTTGAAGCCCTCCTTTGGATCGGCTGTATATGTCACGGTTCGAATGAATCCATCTGAATCTACGACCGAATAACTTCCGGTTATTTTACCATTTTCACGTTGCTCTTTACGATTTTGATAATTAGTATATAAATCGTCTTTTACATCGAAACCAAACTGGTATGTTGAATCATTCTGTAAAATATATTATTAATATTTATATTACATATTTCTCCTTGGTTATATTTTAAAATTCAGTTCAATGATATTTATATTTGGAAAAGCCTTAGTTAAGTGCGCACAATAATATCGTTTTAATCTTGAAACACAATTTAAAGCATCAAAAGAAGTGCCTCACGACATATAAACATTTAAACGTCCATGATCGTAATTAGTTTGTCACGACAATTGCGATTTTCATCGATGCAGCCAAGCATTCAAGAATAATACAAATTTT
>JASKGN010029453.1:0-16008 GCA_030556245.1 Falagria sp. GC000072 | reverse complement strand
TGCTTATCGCAATTTTATAGGAGACAGTAGGTAAATTTCAAACTCTAGAAACGACATGCTTAAAGGAAATTAAATAATTTTGATTGCAAAAGCATTGTCATGTAAAGCAGTCAGATGCAGTCAGTTTTACTAATTGCGCAACTAGCAACTACTTGTTCTGTTCAATTGTGAAATGCAACAGTATTCTCTAGTTTATGCTTTATGTTATTCGAATGGAAAAGAAAAAGGTTTGTAGGCAGAGCTATCTATAGCTGGATGGAGAAATTGGTACACATAGGGCAAGTATCCGGATTTAAAATTAAAAATTACCGGGTAAGAATTTTCATTTGAAACATAACATTTTTCATGTTTGATTTGTCACCTGAGAAGTTTATTATGACTTTTAGCCAAAAATGTAGAAAAGTGTTTTTAGTAATATTCAGATTTAATACTTTTTATATTTAAAGTACATATTGAAATGCATTTCGAGTTTTAAATAAGCCATAGTAATGTTTGAACATCTAGTGGCGTAACCAACGGCCGATTCAATGATTCAAATAAAACTAAAAAAAACATTTTATAAGGTTAATTGAATTTTATTTTTGTTCAAATTTTATTTTATTTAGTTTGATTACTATTATTAAATTAAATATATCTTTGACACGTGAATAATAAAAGTTAAATAATCAAACTTTTGGTACTTCTTGTAAATTAATTAATTAATGAATTAATCAAATGCGTATTTGATTAGTAGCACTGAAGATCTATACATGTGTGAATAAAAATTCAGAAGTTTTTTAAGTGAATTATTTTGAACATTTCCACAAAACTCAACAAATCTTAGTATTCATATTAAAAGTTTGTGAATTGTTGAATATTCATTTATAGTTTTTGAATCTTTTTTATATATGTACCTAATATGTATCACATATATTTTAGGTAAATCTCCATCAATATAAGTATCTGATTTAGAACAGTATAGGTCCTAAGGGCACATCAATTTTGAGGTCCTAAACGGCAATGATTAAGAAATCTCCACGATCACATTTTAGAACCTAATTAGACTATTTGTGTCGCTTAATTCATATTAACATCTCAGAAGTAAACGGAATTAAGTCACAATTACAACACTGATATACAATATATATACTACGTTAGTATCATTACTTACAAAGTAATGATACTAACGTAGTGTGGATGTCTCACCATGAAACAAAATATTTATACTTCTTAAATACTATTTTATGAAGTAAAAGCACATTTTTATCAATTGTTGACAGATAGAAAAAGATTTAACACAGTTCAACTCTGCTGATATTAATTATTGTATCTATCAATTTTATTTTTAAAAATAACGGATATTTACATTAATTTTACTTGTTACCTCTAAAATCTAATCAAACCACTGTCATAGTTTAATACTATAAATAATTTTGTTATTCATAATTATATATCATAATAATATAATTTTCAAAGGCAACTTATTTCCTGTGAAATCGCAGGTTATCCTAAACTAAGTTAACCACAAAATTTAGTTGAATCATTGACGTTGAACTCTGTACTATATCAATATAATTAAAGCAAATATTTATTAATCGTCCACAATTATCGCGTGCAGACTGAAACAAAGCTTAATGCACTGATCCCGAGTAACAGCAAATATATATCAAGGGGTTTAATACAAACAAAATGGGAAAATATAAAAGAAAACAAGTGCAAGCTTTACTGAGTTGCGTTGCTTTGCTGTGGTTTGCAATACTTCATTTCGGAGACCCACAGCAATGTTTCTCCAAGGAAATTTGATTTATGTGCGCATAATGTAATTCTTATTAAATTCCTGGCGTCTGATTTATGAAATGCTTTTGGCAAAATCGGCAAACGGCAAAACTAATCAAGTACCTAGGTAACATTGCAATATTAATGTTTTAAGATCGATTTTTGTTTTTATTGTGCGTCAACTAATTAAAATTATAAATATTATATTTTTAATAGAAGGTAACTAACACGGATATTTATAAACATAAATTATACTTATTTTTTAATTAGCTTTTGTAAAACTCTAAAAAAAATTTACTAGGATTTGAATTTAACGACTTTTTATTCTATACAAACTAAAATAAACTAGGAATATATATTTTTTTACATTTTGTACATTTCTAGTTTGAGATGAAACATTGTAACATCTTGAAATGAAAAATTGGAATTGTGCGATTCCGAAATTGTAGCAATCAGTAATAATAACTGGAAACCATCAGGCAATGCTGAAATGGATATTCTTTCAATATTGCCATTCGAAAATTGGTTGCTCCGCAATAATAATAAGGAAAGTCTGATAAATTAGTGGTATTAATATTCCGAAAGTATCTTTGCTGCAATGGCAACATTATGTTACAACTGGGAGTAATTATAAGATGTGGTATTTATACCTACTTATTAATATCCAACTAAAACAATAATTTTAATTGTTACTTAGTTAGGACGGGTATATCACTTTCACAGGTCTATTTTGCTTATCGAATGGACAAAGAACAGTCATGCACCATTTAGTCTAATATTACAGTTACATGGTTACAGGGTGTGATCTAAATACAGTAAGTATGTGCGAGACTGATGAATGAGGAAAAAATGATGTTGCACATTTCACTTCATTCCCTTAACTGTTACTGCTGGTTGGTTCTTCATGGGCAATCTGACAACATTCTACGAACATCGATATATCTTCATCATGTTACTTTGTTCCTTTATACAGGGTTATACAAGAATTAAATGTTTTATTTGAAAATAAAAGGCTAAATATTAATGTGTGTTTTTTTTTAATTTTAGTTGCTTTTTTAATTACTAAAAGTTAAAATGTAACTTCTTTTCTGTAATCTATAAAGGTATCTAGGTTTCTCCGGCAATGATCTCATATAAGATACATTTTTGTTGCTGTAGTACTACTTTATAGCCTGTATTGCATTGAATTCGGCAATTTGAAAAATGCAAGAAAATTGTCTAGGCGAGTTAGGAGTGGTGCAAAAATAGCATCATACCGATTTACCTCCATTGTGAACATCGAGAAAATTTGATTAGATTAGAAATCCTAAATATTTTTTTTGGCTTTTATATACATATATACATACTCTATAACATTTACACATTGTAATATTTGGAATAACTAGGTAAAACATAACCCTCAATAAATTAAATTTGTTTTGGTTATTATTTTGGAGAGAAATTTCACACTTAAATAGAAGGAAATACGAGCAATGCTAATTTAACTCGTTTTAACGTTAAACATAGCGGATTAATTGTTCTATTCAATTATAATTTTATTCAGCCAGCGAATGTATGTCCGTATCATTACAATATAAAATGCGGTGTATTAATTATTTCAAGGCTCCAGTAGCAGTACTACGTAGGCCATCATATTTCCATTGCAATTGCACTTCTTTGGGCTTTAATTACACCTGCATTAGTGCTCGTCCGCTTTTAATTAAACTTGTCCAACAATAGCTCATTGCATCATATTAAACCTCAAACCTTCACAAAGCTGCTCTTGTTTGTTTTAATAAAATGTTGCTTAAATTTCTCTATTTTTTAGCTCTTATTTCACATTTATATTTCATATATAATTCATATAATATTGTAAACATTATATATATGTAAATATATATGCATCTTGGTAACTAGAAATGGGAAAACTACAAAACAAAGTCCAACAAGAACATAAAAATTGTGTTGTTGTCTCTTATTCAATTTTAAATCATAATAGTATTTTTCTTTACTTCCAAATTAAAAGATATGAATTCATTTTAGAAATTCAATTTCCCATTGTGTCAGGAAATTTTACAAACTGATCAGAAGCAATTGGTTCTTGATGAAACTGCCAATGACGATCTTAATTTGCAAGATAAACATAATTATCGCATCCGCAAAGGAAATGCCATTCAGAAAGGAAAAGAAAAATTGCTACCTATACAAGAAAACTTGAAAAGGCCGCAACAAACACTTTGCACCAGTAAACACATCGATATTAGCGCACAGCGGGAAAATTACCCACGAACGAGAATAACAAACGCGAAAAAGAAAATGTCTGTCTAGGTAAAATGTTTGGAAAACGGGAGGCGTCCGTCGACAGCAAATGCAAATAAATTGCCTGAAGGGAGTTGTTCGTTTCTGAAATTCGCCTTGCTTAAAATATTAAAGATGCTGTTCGCATGAATGTTTTATTTTAGTTCTCCTTGTTTTCAAGGAAAAACGTTCAAGGTTACTTAATTACAATTGGGAAATTTCCTAATTAATAAAAACTATAAAAAGTATTGCTTACTAATGAAAAATTGCAGGCATATAATAGTAATTTTGTTTAAATAGTTTAGTTTAGTATAGGTAATATGGAATAACCATCAGTTGATAAAGTATCTATATCATAAAGTTACAGGCGTGAGCAGTGACCGTGCCAGAATTCTGCATAGATGGTATTATTGTAGATGGTTTTGAGTTTGGAGGAGGGATTGTGTATGCTATTGTTGTTAACGGGTTGTTGTAAAACAAGTATTTCCTACTATGCTATATAGCAACAACTAGGTATATAGAGAGTTGATGCTCGTATTTTCCACTGAGTGAAAGTGGGGATGGGTAGTTGAAATTTGGTAGGGTGGGAAACAGATGCAACTGCAGATTTTGCAACATATAGTGTTTCGTAAGCTGATATTTTTAGATCGAAATTAATTATATCCAATACGAGACTAGATATGATTATATAATAAATTAAATTTTCAGATTGGATTTAGTGCCAAAGCGCGGCTTTGCGGCAAAGCATTATTAGTTTACCAGGCATTCGGGATAGAATGCAAGTTATTCATTATTTTATTGAGCTATCTATCTATGTGGTTTGCAAAATAAAACATGCAATACTTCTATCACATTTAAATTTTTTTTTTGTTTTTATTACAAATTCTTGACCAAATAAAATCAATGACTTCGGAATTTAACTAAACAGTTAGGATTTGTAAACTTCAGAAGGCCCAAAAAAATTGTTCTTAATTTAGTATTTATTTTTTATATAATTACTATATATTAGTATTTTTATTTTATCCACATTTTATATATGTATAATCAAAATCAAAAGAACATATAAATCAGCATCCATTGTCAGTCAGTGGATTCGAAGTAATGATGAATACGTAGACGAGTTCGAAATGGAATTAACCAAAATGTCGAACGACGAATGGATAACACATATTTTATCAGTCGCACCGAAGCAGCAACAACCCATGCCAATGTTCGCAGAGAGTAAATATTCAACAATTTGTGGCTTGACAATCATGATTTATACACGTCACAGATACATAATGACACTAATGGCTTAATATAATTACTTGCCGCCTTTAATGGATTGCACTTTATGAACGAATGTCAAATGTGCTCTGTTGTTGCGATTTTTCGCTTTGCAGTTTACCCCAATTCCGAGCGTTTGTAAATTGATGAATGTTGAATGTACACAGTTCATGTAACTCTTGTATCTGCTTTTATTTTCTGATTTTTTGAAAGCTTTTATCCAGCTTTTGCAATAGGTTTACCTTAGAAAATGAAATAATGATTTTTCATTATTATATAATTGTAAATTGTTTGCATAATAAAATAAATTTATAAATTTTATAATAATTTTGTTTAATAATATAGTTAAGTAATTAAAAACATATAGAAATTATAAATTGGGATTTTCTTTATATTTCTGAAACAAATTCTGTATCGGGACAATTTCAAATCTCTTATTGTAAGGACACAATAGGATTGATAAACATTAATACCGACTGCGCAATTTTCAATGTCTAATTTTTATTGTAAGGTTTTTTATTCATCTTCTGATTTATTTCACCAACCTTTTAAGCATACGACAATCAGTTATCCCGAAAGATCCCAAAGAAAGAGTTTGCTCAATGATTGAAAATCTGCATTCATAGTCCGTTTTAAGGTTTAATTATATTCCTTTCATTGAATGGAAACCTATTATATTTCTGAAGCAATAATAAGAATAATAAGAAATTGTCATTGTCAGTTGGTTCTCACCAACAAAAGCTCTCGTGCCTCTTACTTTCCTATCAGAATATGCAACTAAATTATTTTTAAATTTTAATTCTATTAATTAAAATAGTTATGTTAAATCAACTATTATACAAATTTGAAAACTACAAAAACTAAAAAAAAAAAAACAAAATAAAAGAAATTTTAAGAAAAGATAAATACTCCAGGCTCTTTTATATATTTATATCCTTCCCAAAAAGAACATATAGTGTTTGTAAAAGTATGCAACCGAACGAGATTTTCATATTGCTTATGTAATCCGCCGAACATAAACAGAAATGCAACCTCGTTTTAATAAACTTCAAAAGGATTTCATGGATATATTCAACCTCCACCAAACTAAAGTCGAAGCCTTAAGGCATGCCGAACAAGAAGAAAGCCGTCAGGAGCAAACCGACGATGTATACAGCCAACGTTCCTCCTTCTTATGGTATGGGAGGATTTCTGTCATGTCGACCAACTTGTAGACAATCCAAAGCGTTGTCGGTTAATCGACAAGATAAATTAAACCTTCTTCGGATAATTAATTTAAAAAACAAGTTTTTCCAAGAGTTATCCCGTATGCGTGCAGGACACGATTACTCAGCAGCTTTATGAGATTAATTACGTTCGACGGACGCAACACTAAATTTTTCTTTAAGCAACATCAATCAAGTTTTATCTATACGCGCGTCTCCATCTCTTATTCTTTAAGAAACAATTTTCGTGGTTGCTTTGGGAAAAATAGGAGGATTATTAATAGATTTAATCTATTGACACATAGCTAACCAATTTTTTAACGTTTTATATGATTTCTACATTTAAAATTAGGTCAATTCAGAGACTTTTTTTCACGGAAAGTAACGCCTATTATAAATTAACATCAATTGACCGATTTGCCTTCAGGATTGGAATGCAATAAGGGGAGCATTTCCAGCTAATGCAACTACCATGTCAGCATATTGATTACATGTTCCAACGGTTTTGGTCATTGTTGTAGTTAATAAACCGGGTTTATGATATATAGTGCAATTTGCAAAAATTGTGTGCATTTGAATCAACCAGCACGCAATTATACACTTTTGATGATTAAAAATCCTTTCTAGCACCTGCAACGACACCCAGCGTTGCAAACTAACATAAAACAGTCAAATATAACAATTCTGCTTCTGCTTCGTACTATTTATTCCTTCTATGTTTTATTTATTTTTATCGTTTTTGGGGAAGCTACACATTTTAATTTCTCCTGGGACGTATCCTGATGTTATTATTCATTTTAAAATTTTAATTTGTGATGTTTTTAAAAATCGGAGTAGCGTGAAATAAATTTCTAATTTCATAGATAGTTTTCCCAATTATATAAATTTGTGACCTACTTTACTAACATAATTTTATATTTATCTATATAATTTCTTTTAGATTTTATACTAAATGATCAAATAATTAATTATAATCTTAAATTGAAATTGAACCCAGAAATTTTCTCTTTTTAGTGGTCGAATATACTAGGATTCAACTTTTGCATTCGCAATTAACTTTTATTATATGTTTATAAAATAGTCAACAAACTGTTGATATTGCAAAAGCAGCAAACATTTTCCCATTAAAACTTTTCAACTGAAAGTTTTAGTTAAGTGCCCTCGAAACTTATTGAGAGGAAGATAACTATCTATAAAAGTTTATAATTTGTACTTCCCAATCTAACATATTTATGATATTTGGTCATAATATTTGATTGAACTAACTAGAACCGACCTTAGATATAGATATATTATTGTTAGGCAATAAATTCATAAGCAATACCAGAAAAAATTTCTAGTGGTAATTCTGCTTCATACTACCAGTATTTAATTTGAAATTTTGTTAAATTTTGTATATTTTGTTAAATCTGCAGTTTGCATATCTGCAATTCATTTTAAAATGCAAAATAATAATAATACCATACTAGGAAATTTTGCGCTTAAAATGCTCCATATACAAATGAAGTAAAACTGTAATAAACTAATTTGTTTAGAAACTATTTAAATAACATAAATAAATACGAAAATGGAAATGAATGTAATTACATAAAAATTTCACTATCAGTATAGGCTGTCAAATTAATAAACAACAAAAATTTCATGATTTGCTATTATTTCAAATATATATTTTACAATATATCCTTTACATTGGATTAGAATACTTAATTTGTGGACATGAGGATGTGTACGTAGATCACTTGATTCGATCTCCATCCCTAAAGCAGGAATACACTAAAATATCCAACGCACCCTTGATGCTACATATCAAAGTGCAACAAACACATAGAATTTGCGAGTAGTAACAAGAGTTGAGTTACCTTGACATGACTGCATGACCCTTAGATTCCCCAGCGAGACAATTTTGCGCATCTCCCTGAACAATACTGACTATCACTACTATGACTAAGTTAAGGACAACGAATATCAACAAGGAACTCAAGCAAGGAGTACTCAAGCAAGCGGATGCTTTTCAAGTTGGCAGCGTCGTTTGTTATTATTGTTGCTGCAATACCTAGAATCGTCTAGGTCGACCTTTGCGGGTCCGAGATATTTTTACTAACACTTCAACTTCCAAACACAGGACTGTCATCTTCTCGGATTTCATCCCTGATATCTGCAACTTCCATAATGCGTTTCCAAATGGAATGAAGGCCATCATATCGTTGGTTATCATTGTCGTGTTTAGAATATAAATGTCCTGAAATTAGAAATAATTTGTAGATATTCTTATAACTCAGAGAATATCGAATGTAAAAAGTACTAAAAGTACAATTAGTTGGATAAATAGTAAGTACAAATTAATAGATGTATTGTCATAAGAATATTAGTATTAGTGATAATCAAATTCGATTCCATTCTAGCCAAATGAGTACTGACACAGAAGTCCAATCTAATTGGATAGGACATTGCTAAGTTTAGTATGTTTAATTAGCAGGTACAAAGCTAGGCTTCGGATTGATAAACTCCGCTTCGCTTGGGAGTACAACACCAACTTGACCACGCTCGAACAACCGCAGTTATAATTGGTATTCTGTTATTTCGACTCGTACTGGTCAAATTCGCACTGTTTATCCCAAAACATCCCGTTCGAATTCTCCAATTTCTCGTTCCTGCATACTAATCATTAAAATCCGAAATGTGAACTAATTTCCACTATCAACGGGAAATTGAAAACTATTATTTTTATTATTATCAATATGTTAGAATAAACATGAAAAATGTTAAACTCGAATAAGTGCCAGCATAATAAGGTTTTTTTGCAAGTTGTTTTTCAAAGTTATTTATCCAGCCGTATGCTCATCATAGAAATGCAAGTACTAAACGAGCTCGAGAGTAAACTTTGAGTTTCATAGAGTGGAAGAGAAGAAGAGAGAATTCAAAATCAAGTGCTCTGTTACACCACATCTAGTAAAAGTTAACTCTCAGCCCATAAAGGCAATTATCTGAATTATTGTTATTCAAGACGGGGAAAATTATTTAAATTACATTTTTATGTTTCTTTTATGTTCTTTCTTAAATTTGACAATTGAAATAATGTAAATTATTTCTTTTTCGATTTTCTATATTCAGTTTTCATTTATTTTTTGCTGTTTCATGGAAATTTAGTAATTTTTCAAAAACAAAAATACAGTAATCCCTAAAAGAAAACAAAATATATTTATAGAATACATGTTGTCTTACCTTCTTGATAGGACATTTTAAAGCTTCGTCAATATTATCAATGAAAACACTCCATACTTCTCCTTTCACCGTAATTAAATTACAAAAATTAGGAAGTTGATAGTTCTTCATAACATATTCGCAATGATCAGGATTTCCATTAACATCGCATTTCCTAACATCCATTGATAACTGGAATCATATTGTCACATAAGCATCATCGACGATATCGTAAATCATATTTAATGAAAACGTGTAGAGATAATTGGCGTGCACTTTATACCTATATAGCGAGCAAGACTTAAGTAATCTTTCGATCGACGGGAAAAAGCTGCTTTTGTGTCATTAATTTTCAGCGCTCGCTCAAGTTTTTTCTTCCTGCTACTTCTAGTCAAAACTTCAACTAACTCAACGAGTTACGACGAACATCCACTTGATAATTAATTATTCTAATAATTGTTAAAGTTTGCTCTTCGTTTTTCATGAAAATTTTAAATCTCAGAAAGCTTTAATTATTATTTGGCTTCTGTATTTATAATTAAAAAAGTTGCAATTTCATTATAAACCTTTTACTTTGAATTTATACTCTAAGTTAATTAAACTAATGAATATTTTACTGGAAATTAAATCAATAACTCAAGAGGTATCTAACCTAAAGCACTGTATTATAATATATAGAAAACAAAACAGTATAATTCAATTAGCGAATTAAACAAATATTACCTTGTTTTTCAACAGAATCGCAAAATTGCTTTAATATTCATAAAATAAATTAATAAATAATTCATGATTAAATAGATCTGATTTAGTCATTTGGTGTTTACTCACAAGTAAATATAATTTTCTAGAATATACTTTTACGATTAAAAATAAAATAAAATAAAAACATAATTACATCTAACGGATCCGTAATGTCTTGCTTGATATCAAATCTCGCGCTCAAGCTTTGGCGTCCATTGCTTCTCGACGCAATAATAACATCTTCCACGAAGACGTTCAGTTTCCGTTTGGTGTCTAAACCGCCGCCGCCCCCACACTGTGCGAATTTCTTGAGAGCGACCGTCTTCGTGGCCTGGAAATAAGTCATTGTTAGTTTTAAGTAGGAGGGATCTTCTGGTCCATTAATAATGCTCATAGAATGCGTTGCAGACGCTTCAAGTCTGGCACTTTTCAAAGGGATGAAACAACAATAATACTGACGGCAGACAGGACAATCTAAAGCATTTGAATAGTTGTTCTTGGATAAACCTTAAATGATGTAAGAGATTTTTTTTAAAGTAAAGATAAAAATACTTTGTTCCGAAATTACTTAATTAATTAAATAACATGTTCTCGTATAAGACAAGACTCTTGAAACAAGAGAAGGAAAATAATTTAAGTTTAAAGGGATTGAGTCATTTAAAAAGTTAGCTAAACGGGTCTCTATTAAGGGACGACATACATTAACGAAGTTTCCTCGTTGGAAGGATCTGAAAGTGCCATTACTAGAATAGTTGTTGAGATAAATTGTGTTTTAAAAATGACTGAGATTTTCCGTTAAGTAATTGAATCTTCCAAAGTGAAGACGTGCGAAACGTGGACGCGTTATATTCATTTTGTTTTCTCTACCTTCGGGAAAGCTCTCAAAGGAATACAATCGTTTTCCTTGAAGAAGGTTCATTTGTGTTGAGTCCGTAAATATTTTACCTGAATAAAGATGATGGCTAAAAGATTCTTATTAATATTTAATTATTTCCATTTTCGCATATAAATTAAACATGTAATTAAAATTTGATATAATTATTCTTAAATTTTTTAAAGTTTCTCGTATCTCAATTTCTAAGTATTAAAATTAATGAGTAAACTTAAAACTTACTTACAATATCAGACTGTGCGACCCCAAATGGAACTACATTTGGCATAATGAAGAAACATATCGAAAGTGTAAAAACCAGTAGGACTTGAGCAGTTTTCCTCATCATGTTGGTTGGTTGGGTGGTTTGGTCCTCCGACGCCTTGTGAGTTCTGCCAGCGGCACTCTCTAACCGTCACGCAATGACTAATAGCATTCTGGCCCTCGGCCTCCCGTTAATATATATTTCCGTCAAAAACATTTCGCTAATGATCATCAGCAATATTACTGGTTTCGCGCGAGGAAAAAGGAAATGCGATAGGCATCGCGCGTTTGTCGACCGATTCCATGTACCGACCGGATCAAATGATGCATCGCGCATGTAAAATGGTTGGCCATGGTTTTGTCCAATACTCTCTGGCTTTAGTAAACCTAACTCGTGTTGTTAACGGCCCTCTCAATAATCCCGATAGCATAATCAAACAATGCCAAATGTGGTTAACCTGATACTAAGTTTAAATTCGTGCTTACTTTATATTATCCCAAAATTCAACAAGCATTCCTATGCATTCCGAATAAATTCTTTTGAACTTAAAAAATTTCTGATTAAATTATATTTTTGTATCATTTCTTTTTTATTAATTTTCCTTTTCCATTTTATTTATGTAGCCAATAAAAAACAACCAAATATTTGAAGCAGCAACAAAAAGCCTGAAACAAATTTGCATGATAATATATTCGGGCGCTTATCAATCTGGTTATGAAGGTTCGCACATAAACAAAATGCAAACGACCAGTTTACGTCTTCGCGTAGACGATAGCCAAACGCATTTATTTATTATTCGCAAAAGCTGTCTATAGACACAAAAGGAAATCATCAATTATCCTGTCGGGAATTAAAGTTTACATCTGTAAAAATAACAAATCGCCTCGACAAAATAACGACGGTGGATCCGAGAATAGCAAAAACTGCGCTGAGGGATAAAGGCGGAGGCGGTGGAGGCAACGCAGAAAAAAGCATCCCTGGCACATATCACTGTTTGCTGAAGCCTCTCTCGTGGATTCGCAAGATTTACGATCGCCAAGCGTATCCTCCCGATACTATTTAAAAAGTGATTACGAAATTACAGTTTGTGCCTTGCATCCTTACTCCTTTTGGATATCGGTTTAGTATCTTGAGGTACAGGTAAAAATTTATGACATAAGATTATTATTTATATCTTTAATAAGACAAGAACGAGGATATACCTTGTCATATTGTATTAAAATTTTTACATGTATTCTGGAAACTGTCATTTGAAATTAAAGATGAACATTGAAATACAAGTATTATTCGTTTGTTTAAAGAAATTGGCATAGGATTTGATGTTATTTGTGGAAGCTGATCGCTTCAGGAGATATCGAATCTCTGCTAGACTAAACGGGTATTATGCTATTGTCGACCCAAATTCGAATTCCAGTTCAAATTCGCGCATTCCGACTGGAGATTTTGTGTATTGTACAGATGGATAGATAGCATAAAGCGTTATTGCTAGAATTTTATATCCCGCAATGCTTTCCATTGCATCGAGATTAATTTCACTCGGTTTAGTGCATCTATCCTGTTATGATATCCCATATTGCAGAGCTGGGCAGAACTCAACCAATCAAAAAGAATTTTTTTGAATTATTGGAATATATTTGCCAAAATTTTTACCATTTCTTATTTTCATCAAAAATACCAAATTCAAACTATGAATTCATCTTGAATAAAAATACTAACTAACTGTTTAATAAACTGAGGATTATAATAATCTATACAGAAAGCAAATCCTAAGGTTTTATACTAGTGTTTGTTGAGATTGTAGAATGATTAATGTGCATTCTAGGATTGTATAAGAGTTTTAATTAAAAGAGGATCAGCACATTGGCTACTACTTCTCAGTTTTCACATACACCATAGAAGTTAAAACCAAGCCAGTAGTTTAAAGTGTGCCCTCTAAGTAGTAGCAAGATTGGCATGTAGAGACGGCCGCGCTAAGCTAACAATTCTTCATAATTCTTTCGCGGTCGACCAGGAAAATGCGAGAGTGGAAAACGCAAAGAAAACGCTTATTTCCTTGATGGTGTATAACCGCTCATATACTAACTGTACAAAGAAACACAAAAGCTTACAATTTTTGTAGTTTTCAATGAGAAAACGCAAAATGGTGTTAATGTGCCCATTTGGGAATATTTGTAGCTAGGTTCTGTAGAAATAATAGTGCTGACCATAGGACAATGTTGAAAAGAAAGCAATGCTTTATCCTTTTTAGGGTAGAGTTTGATAGATAGGAGGTATATGATCCAAAACTTATAGTCGAGGACAGTAATATTTCCACGCTGCTCGCAGACGGTAACGTCTCTCATACGAGCGTTCTTAATAACAGTCCGCCGGTAATCCTCAACTGATTGATGGCCCCTCCATGATGGAGCTACGCAGAAAGGGGTCTCTGCACACCCTCTCTCATCACTTCCAGATTATTACCGCTCGCGACCCGAGAATGCGCACCACTCTTTTATATATATTTGCGATATTTTTTTTAGTCTGTTTCTCATGGCTCTACCAAACTCGGTAGTTTACGGCCTCTATGGTGGGAAATAAATCGGACGTGATTTTAAGAGCATTTTATTTATCGTGATAATTGTCTCAGTTTTCTTTTGTTTTTTTATTCTGTTTTTCCTTTTATTTGTCCAACATTACACTATCGTTTAATGTATTTTAGAAAATTTAAACAAACGTTAAGAGACTTCTAGTGCAGTCATTGCAATTGAAGAGAAACACCAACCCTAAGAGCATAAAGCTAAAGGAAAAGATTTTAATTGCTCGATTATGTGAAACGGTAGTGGTTAGATAGCTGTATAGTGTTAGGAGAAGAGGGTAGTTTTGTTAAGTAAGCCATTTGGATGTTGGAGCAACCATTCTTGGGAAGAACTAAGGAAGAGTAAGCAGGCAATTCGCATAAAAGTGTCGGAGGCGGCTAAGGCGGGAATGCTCTAGAATAAATTCTTAAACCTCCTGTTTTACAATACGTTTTCTTGTGTATGGCCGCGCAAATTGTATAAGATTTCAAATTTAGAAAATGCGAAGGCGACAATAGATAAGTGAAGGTGCTAACTACATGCATTTGAGATAAGTAACGAGGAAGCGATTACTGTCGCGAAAGCACCCACAATTCCAACCTCTGTCTTGAAATTCAGAGAGGAAGATGAAAGTGAGTTACAAACTAGCTTAAACTTATGAATAATCCAGTAGCTTAGCAGTGATGCCAAACCGGTGTGAAGTTTGCGTTATCTAAGACGGGAGGATTTAGAAGCCGTCGGCGGCAAGTTTTCCGCAGACGCGCGAGACGTACTTGTATTGTCGTATTATTATAACTTAAAAGTTACTTTCGTTTGCGTCATACATACATTCATGACGCGGTCGAGAGTCGTTGGAAATAAAGATCCTTTTTTGTACGATGTGTATGATGGCTATATGAAATTTAATCCGATTCGCAGTTGTTAGCGAAGAAGCGAAAGAAATGATAAGAAGTGAGAACTCAGAGTTTGGAATGGGAAGTGATAAGAAGGAAGAGAAAAGAAAATGGAAGAATAATACTCGTTTTGGAAATGCGAGACACGACAGCGCCCACGACGCTAATGAATTAATCTGCCGCTAAATGAGCTACTAAATTATGAATCTGCTTTGCATAATTTCATCCGATACCCTCGGATTATTGTTTTCCGCCTTTCTTTGTACGCTTAATTAATCTTGTTGCGAAGATTAATTAACTTTTTTATCTGATAATTTTCTTTCTTTGTTTTTTTTTCTTGTTTCCATTATTTTTATTTTCTTGTGTATTTTTTCACTGGTTTTAATCTAGGCAAACAAACAGGAAACGCCAAAAATTTAAACAAGCAACAATTAGAATACAAACGAGCCGACACTAATCGACTCCTATTTGCATTGGCTTCGAATCAAATGAGAAAGCGTGCGATTTGCATGCTACTTTTCCGAATCCCATAACAATAATTATTAACATAAGTTTTATCTGTGGAGATAATCGCGACGGGAATTACTGCAATTTAATCTTGCGCAAGAGTCACTAATCGTCTTCCCGCCGCAATTTGTTCGATCGCTTCGATACTCAATAGCCTCCATAGTCTAACTAAACGACTATGAGCTTCCTATCATCCGGAAAATACTTAAAAATAGATCGACTTATCATAAATAACTTGATACGTCATGCTATATTTGCCATTTTCCACAGTTCATTCTTGGATTTAAAAATTTAATGCTTATCCGTTTGAAAATTCTTGGGTTATTGTAATTTCATTACTGTCTCACTATACAAATTAGAATATTGTAAGTAGTTTTTAACGATAATATTGATTCAAATATTGATTAAAGATAAAAATCAAAAATTTATATAAATATGCATTTATCTAATAAAATAAGACATATATAGTTAT
>JASKGN010029425.1:0-10153 GCA_030556245.1 Falagria sp. GC000072 | reverse complement strand
TTGGACATGTCTAATATAGTCCTTATTCGTCAAAGGATAGCCATGGAAGTAGAAATGTTAGATAAAATGCGTAAAGAAAAACAACCCAAAGGATGGTTTTCGGGATGGTTTGGGGCTCAAAATGCTAGCGATGTTAATGAAGAGTCAAATTACTGTAATATATTTCTGTTTATTTATTATAAATTCTCAACTTTTTTAAATTCACAGTGAAGCGTTTCCAAGAGGCTATGACTCCTGATGAGAAAAAGAAACTCTTTGCTGCTTTAGATTATAATGAGAATGAAGGACCTACAGCTTACCCTGCTACATATGTCGATACAGTTGTTAAATTTTGTTTGAAAGAATTTAAATTTAATATTAGAAACGACGTGACTAAATTGCAAAGTGTAGTTAAACTTAAGTTAACTGACGTTCGAACTTGCATCGATAGAAGACCCAAAAATAATGGCCTTAAGTAAGTATTAATAATATCGGGGGTTCAAAAGTTTTGGCGGCAAATTTAAAAAGTAAATATCGGGTGTTTAAGGAGGTTCGTGTTCATGTAAATTTTTGGCGGCAAATTTAAAAATTAGTCATGTGGACATTGAACATTCTTGTACAGGGTGTATAATTGAGTGTGTTTAGATGATGTTTATTAATTTTTTGTTTTCATTTAATATTTTCAGGGTTTCTGGATATGTAGGAAACTTATTAGTAACAGGGGTGGAACAAAATGAAATCATACCTGAACTTATATCTTCAAAGTTGAAACATGGCACAGGCGATTGTTTAGTGGATTTGGCATTTGAAATGAATCCTATGGATATGCCCAATGGAAATAGAGTGTTCCTCTCTGCAAATCCATTGAAAGTGGTCTACGATGCTGTAACTATAATCGAAATTATCAATGTTTTTAAAGTGCCTCCTTCAAGCGCCTTAGAAGAGTAAGTATTTAAATTTTTCTTATTTTAAAATATTTAATGATTTTTTTATTAATCTCAATAGACTTTCACAAGTAACTGCGTCACAATTTAATGATATCAAAGAAAAATCAGCACTTGGTTTACAAAGTGTTATTGAGAAACACCCAAAATTAGATATTCAAATAACATTGTCGGCACCAATTGTTTTAATTCCCCATGGCGGTTTATTAGCGGGCGACGAAAATGTTTTAGTAATAAATTTGGGTACTTTGTCAATGAAATCTCTTCTTGATTCTGATATCAAAGAAGTACAAGATTTAACTAAGTTAGGGTATGATAAAGATGCAGTGATGAATCGAATGATCCAACAAAGTTACGATCGATTCCAAATTGATATAACTAAAGTCCAAGTCCTCATTGCTCAAAGCGATGAGAAATGGATGGAAAAAATATTATCTGCGGAAGTAACCCCTATGCATATTCTTAGACCAATTAATATTTCCGTACTCCTACAAACCTGCATTGTTAATAATGATCCCAAAATGCCTTTGACTAAAATCTCAGCTGAAGTACCAAGCATTTATTTCTCTATAACAAATGCACGTTTAATGATTTTATTAG
This sequence comes from Falagria sp. GC000072, assembly GCA_030556245.1. Lineage (NCBI taxonomy): Eukaryota > Metazoa > Arthropoda > Insecta > Coleoptera > Staphylinidae > Falagria > Falagria sp. GC000072. Next base: position 8,630 of record JASKGN010029425.1, on the reverse strand, counting down.
CTTTAGTTGAGACACTTTCAAAACAATTTAATGAAGAACAAAGAGAGTTCCAACGTTCTGTAAGTACTACATCATTGAAAATAATTGGGGGCATTTCTGACAAAGTTGCGAAAAAGACACAAATGAAGTTACCAGTTGTAAATAAATCAGTAGAATTAACAGTTGTCGATATTAACTTCATCTTGAAAGAATTCAGATTTAATTTTGCTGTACAAGAAACAGTTTCACATAAAAATATTCCCATTTTTGATTTGCAATTGCGTGGACTTTCCTCTAAATTCCTTGAGAAAACTTTTAGTCGTCATTTGGTATTGAAATTGGAAAGTATTCTCATGGAACAGTACATTGAAGAAGAAACTATTAATATTATTAATACAACTGAAGATTCTCACGAGGCTCTATTTAAAATTGAATTTTTCAATGCCAATCCAAAACATCCAGAATTTAAAACCAAATATAACAAGACTTTAAGTCAATTGTTAGTTGATTTTGATACTTTACATTTGGTATTACATCATGCATGTCTCGTAGAATTAACGCGTCACGTCACTGAAATTCAACAGATCTTGGCTGATTTTAACCCTGGTACATCAACAATGGTAAGAGCTTCAAGTCTCTCGTCGCTCACTTCATCTATAAAACTTGCAGTCTTAACAAATAAACAATCTTCAATTAAAAAATCAGAAATTGACGATTGTGTAACGTTTAAAATGAAAGCAAACTTGCAAAAAATTGCTTTGGATTTCTTCCATAATCAACCCCTTTCCAAAATGTCCATTGCAGGATTAAATGTTTATATAGGAGTTTCATCAACTCATACTAAAGTTGTTGCTTATCTTAAAGATATAACTGTATTAGACCTGAACCCGAAAACTTATCATTCTTTGATATTAAGTGTTGACGAAATGCAAAAAGCTATTGATGTGACAGTAAAAATTTATAATGATCCTCCACCCGATGCATGTGATATAAGTATCAAAGCTAGTCTAGGACGTTTGCGCATTTTATTTGTGCATTGGTACATTTTCAATATGTTGAATTTCATTAATTCATTTACTGCTGCTCGAGAAGCTATTATCGCCGCATCCCAAAAAGCAGCTCAAGCTGCAAAAGATCAAATGGAAAATATTTATGAAAAAGCTACTAAAATCGCTTTCGAAATTCAACTGCAAGCACCGGAAATTATCATTCCTGAAAAATCAACAAGTCTTCTTGCTTTGCATATTGATCTGGGTGAAATATTTATTACCAATAGTTTTAATGTTTTGAAAGCTGAAAATGAGCAGGGACATAATGCTGTTATTGATGAAATTGAATTGAAACTTACGAATTTAAGCATGAATAGTGTTGAACTTACCAAAGACCAAAGTATAATTGACAAAGTACCCATTTTAAATCCGCTATCCTTTATTCTTGATCTAAAAAGAAATTTAACCTTTTGGTATACTGCCATACCAAGTATTGATGTTAACGGAATTATTGATATCATTGAAATTAAACTTGGACAAAATGATTATATGATGATTATGAATATTCTCAATGAAAATATGAACGAAGGAAAGGCTACTTATCAAGAGAATATTGTTGCGGCTGGATTAAATGATGAAAATACAATGACTGAAGCTGAATTATTGAAAAAGGATTCACATGTTAGTGTACAATTGGAAACTTCACTTCTTAGTGATGTTGCAGTTACTACTAGCGTGCGTTGGAATTTCGCAATGCATGTCCTTAAAATCAACTTATACAACGTCCAAAATTTCACATCAACTGTGGTAATGACGAAAAACTTTTAAAAATCCTTATTTTTAAAAAATAAATATTTCTAGGATCTTCTTGCAATGAGAATTGAGAGTAAGAAAAGAATTCAATTAGGTGAATTATCAATGGAAGGATTTTTAGCTAAGGGTAGAATGCTCTCTGATAATTCTATAAGCAATAGTTTGTTATTAATGAATCTTGTCTTAACTGATACTCGACCATTTCGAGAAGGCAAAATAACTGAGTTACTTTATCGTACACCTCTGATAGTTGTTCAGGACGATGAAGAACTTGAAAGGGAAAGCATTTTGAATGAAAATCGTAACATGGTTGATATGACTTTTCAAACTAGTAAATCTGATACATTTAGTAAGTTTTACAACTTATGTTAAGTTTAAAACATAATTGATGAATGACATTTTTATTTCAGTTGATTTAAGAGTTTATAGTTTCACATTTCTATTCTCTGTTGAGTATTTATTAAAGTTAGCTAATTTCTTTCAACAACCAACGGATCCTAATAAACCAGCGCCTAAAAAAGTCGCGCAAGTTGAAAAGCGAAAAGTTGAGGAAAGTACTTCTACTAATTCAATGTTATCAATTGCTTTGAAATTGGAAAAACCTGATGTTGTATTAGTAGAAAACATTGACGATTTGAATACACGGAGTTTAATTCTTAATGTAAGTTAATAAACTAATCACTTAAATTTAAAAATTTAGTGAAAAATATAAAATTAAATTCTATTTTAATATTTTCAGTTTGAATTGTTAATGAAATTAAGAACAGTTGGTGGAAAACAAGCAATAAATGGTACCTTGTCAGATTTACAAATGTACACATGTACCTATAATCCTGAAATTCGAGAAAATTCAAAAAGCATGGTCCTAGATCCTTGTACTTTAAGTATTGCTGGATCTACACCTGAAGGTTTACATATTGAAGTATATATATTTTATCACAAGTAAAATAATTCTATTTTATTAACGTGCAAATTTTCAGGCTTACTTTTCTAATATTTTAATCAGTGTTTCTGTTCATACTATTGAATTATTAAGTAATATTTTATCAACAATATCTGGTAAAGGTGATGGAGATATAGGTGATGAAGAATCAAATTTTGTTGACCAATCATTATTATGGGATCTTAATCCTAATAGTCCTTTTTGGTTCCTTCAAACTGGTAAGATATTTGTTTTTCATCGTACCATACAATAAGTCACACTATTTTCAGAAGAAGCCGAAGATGCACTAACAGCCAAAGCTTTGCAATCACCAACACAGAACAAAGTCAAACCAAAAATTCCCAGTGAAATGTGTATTTTACATATTCCTCAGTTAATTGTTACATTGGAAGCTGGAGTAGGTCATAAAACATATCCCATAATTGCGTTAGAGTCTTCATTCCGTGGTCAAGTTAGTAATTGGTCATCTAAACTTTATGTTGAGGCAACACTATCTGCCCAAATGGGATATTACAATAACTTATTAGCATTATGGGAACCTTTAATTGAGCCTATTACTATAGAGTCAGGAGATCCAATTAAAGATCCGAAAGTTGTTCCATGGGAAATAAATTTGGAAGTTAATATGAATGGTAGTAATGAAGCAAAAGAAGATGAATTAAATATGGAAATAGAAATGATTGAATATACTCCACAAGCAGCTATGACAATTGATATTACTTCCAGTAATAATCTCGAATTAACAATAACAAAATCAGGATTAGAAGTTCTTACAAGCATGGGGAAAATGTTTGCTGCAGCTGCAGTTGTTTCAGCTGATGTGCCAAGTTTACAAGATCATGATGCTGGTTTATATAAAGTCGTGAATACAACAGGAATTGATATAATATTACATTTGGAAGGTACGGAATTAGTATTGAAGGATAATCATAAAACAAAGACAATCACTTTGGAAAAAGATAGCGAGGTTTATTTAGATCCTGAAGTTCTTGATAGCAGTCAAACTATTACTTCTTTTTGCAATTATATTTCTGAATTAAAAGAGAAATACTTAATAGTGGAGATACCTAAATTCAATATGAGATTTAGTTTGCCATACTTACGAGCTGTTAGTCGGTATTATCGAATACCAGAAGTAATTGAACTTTCTATAAAAAGCCCTCAAAAGTCATCCATGGGTTTAGTGTCTTCTGTAAATGTTGTTAATGGTATCAGTGTTATTACACTTAGCAGTATACTAGAAGTATTTAACTGCTTCAATGTACCAATTGACATTTATTACATGCGACATACTGGAAACGAATTAAAATGTATAGCATCGATTAAACCTGGAACATCTTTGCATTTACCTCTAACCGCTGTTTATTCCAAAACCTCGGAGCTATTCTTCTCAGTTGAAGGATATTCAGTTACAACTACTCCTTATGTTTGGAAGGATCTTCAATTAAATGTTTCTGTTAATAAAAATTTAATGTGTTCTTCCAAAAAGGAACTTGGAAAATCATTTATTATCAAGGTAGTATAATTTTATTTTGGATTTTATTTAGAGGATTAATATATCAAATTTTGTAACTTTCCTTAGGTCGTAGGGGAGATGAAACAAATTTTCTTAGAGAATACCACGAAACATACAATGATTAGTACAATGTATAAAATTTATTTACGACCTGCAGTTATTTTAAAGAATTGTCTTCCGTATGAAATTCTTTTAAGTGTTGGTGAGCCTACTGCTACTACAATATCATCAGGAGATTCTTTAGAACTTCCAAATGTTGATCCTGGTCACACTTATATAACAATTAAGGTATTATATAAATAAATGAAAAGAATTTAATGTTTTAACTATTAATTTTTACAGTTACCAAATTATCTAGATAAAACCTGGGTATGCAAAAGAGAAATACCATTGACACCACCACAATTTGCAGTTTGGACCTTAGATAGTTTTGATAGCATTACAAAAATGTCTTTGGATTTAGGATTATACTGTCTAAATTCTGATGGGACTTACATGCTGTCTCTTTATTGCCCATTCTGGATGATTAACAAAACTGGATTAATTCTAAGTTATAGGGTAAGTAAAATTTCAATTTGCTAATTTTGTACTTAATGTTTATCTTTCTCATTGAACATGATGTATCCCCAATTTTAGAAATCTAAGAAAACGGAGAAAAATGAAAACTCCGGCAGTCCTCTTAAGGTATCCTCGTAGTAAAATTTTAATGTGCCACATTACATTAAGTTTTTCTTTGTTTTGTTTTTCTGCTTCGTGTCTACTAACAAAAATTTACTTTTAATAAATTGTAACTGTAGCATAAAATTTTCACATATTTACAGGCAACAGATGAACACAGCAACATATTATATCATCCACCAATCTTGAAAGATCCAATTTTGTTTTCGTTTAATGCCAAGAATTTCTTTGGCAAAAAGAAAGCCTGTGTTAAAGTAGGCCAAGGTGATTGGTGCGAAAAGTTTTCTATTGATGTAGCTGGATCTTCAGGAGTCATAATGTGTACTGAAAGTGGCAGGAATTATCAAATCGGTGTTCAGAATGAATTATCTTACAACGGTTTAACTAAGATGATTACATTTACACCGTATTATGTAATTATTAATCAATCCAACTTTACTATGGAATGTCAAGAAGACAAACGTGCAGCTGATCCATGGATAATTGCCGAACCAAAATCATGTAGTCCATTTTGGCCAGTTAGTGAAAGTGAAGACAAATTAATGCGTGTGAGAATGCAGGGAACTCCTGAAATTACAATTCCCTTCTTTATTACTGAAAGCCATACAACACTTCTTAAACTTAAGAATAAATTTGGCGGTATTAATGTAGATATACAACTCACTGAAGGTGCAGTTTATATCAATCTTACATTATATGATAATGGTATGGCTCCTGCATTGATTATTAATAGCACAGCACATGCTTTAAATATATGGGAGAAAAAATCAGTCCATGTAAATAAATTACCATCAGGATATAACATGTTCTTCACTTGGGATTATCCTTCATCAGATCGTGTTTTGGTATGGGAAGGTGGATATAAAGCAGAAATTGAAAATGAATTACGTATGGATGGTATTGGAAATTATGAAGTGGCACCTAATATTGAAGTGTATTGGGTTTCTTTCTTGGATGGTATGCAACGTGTGCTTTTATTTACGAGTGATCCATATGTAGCACAAAATGCCCAATCTTCTAAACAAATAGAAATCATTGACAGGGAAATTACACTTTCATTATATGGAATGGGATTATCAATTGTTAACAATCTAAAACGACAAGAAATTATGTATATTGGTATTGCCAGCACTGGAATTATTTGGGAAACTTGTAAAATGAGTGGAAAGCGTTATAAACAAACGAGCACTGCTGCAAATATTGCACTTGAAAAGGAATACCAACAATATTTATTAAAACGCAATGATATTGATGATGTCGAATTTAAAGTCAAGGACATGGAAATTGATTTTGCACAGAATTTGCAACTTAAACCAAGATTGAGAAAAATTAGAAGGACTTTCCAAACTGGTATTTGGTTACAAATGAAAACTTCTCAACATCAAATGCAACTACATGCAAAGATTAATCGTTTGCAGATTGATAATCAATTGTTTGATTGCACATTCCCTGTAATGTTTGCACCTGTGCCACCCCCAAAATCAGTTGTTGTCACTGATGGTAAACAAATTTTGTTTCCAGAAATTGTTTTCTTTAAATTTATTCTTTTTTTTTTCTTTAGCTAATAAACCATTTGCTGAAGTGAGCATTGTTCAACTCTTAATGAAAAACAGTCAAATTCGTCAGTATAAATACTTCAAAGTTTTGATTCAAGAGTTTCATGTGAAAGTAGATTTAGGTTTTATTAATGCCATTATGGAATGCTTTGATACTTCAATAACAACTCCGGAAGAAGAGGTAATACATAGACTTTTCGAATTCTTTGATTTCCAAGGATTATAATACTTTATTTACTTTACAGAAAGAACATTTTCTCGCAGATGTTAAACGAGTTAGTGATCCATTATATTCCCATGCTAGTAACATTTCTCAACAAGAACAAAAAAGTTTTTATGATTTATTACATTTCTCTCCATTGAAAATTCATGTTAGTTTCTCCATGACTCAAGGACAAGGAGCTGGCATTGGAAACATGCCTGTTTTCTTGAGTGTTTTACTTCAGGGTATTGGTGTTACAATGACTGATATGCAGGATGTTGTATTTAAGTAAGATTTCGTATTCAAAATAAAATTCGTTGACTTAATGAATAAATTTAAATTTCAGATTAGCTTATTTTGAAAGAGAATATTCTTTCTTGACACAAAAACAACTTATGTCTGAAGCTACCATGCATTATGTTGGTCAAACAGTGAAACAACTTTACGTTCTTGTTTTGGGATTAGATGTAATTGGTAATCCTTATGGTTTAGTACTTGGTATCACAAAAGGTGTTGAAGATTTGTTTTATGAACCTTTCCAAGTATGTAATCAATTTTTATATATCTTGATGGATGTAGTATTAAGGAAAATTGTTTTTTTTTATGTTTATAGGGTGCTATACAAGGACCAGGGGAATTTGCAGAAGGTTTAGTTTTTGGTGTTGCAAGTTTATTCGGTCATACATTTGGAGGAGCTGCTGGCGCAGTGTCACGTATAACTGGAGCAATGGGTAAAGGTATCGCTGCGTTATCTTTTGATAAGGAATACCAACGAAAACGAAGAGACCAAATTAATAAACGTCCTGCTACTGTCAAGGAAGGTTTAGCACGTGGAGGCAAAGGTTTAGTTATGGTAAGACTTATAATAATTAAATTAAAATATTTTTTATGATTTCTATTATTTACATAGGGTGTTGTTGATGGAGTAACTGGAGTTTTCACCAAACCTATCTCGGGTGCTAAAGAACAAGGAATTGGTGGATTTTTCAAAGGTTTAGGCAAAGGTGCTGTTGGTTTAGTGGCTCGACCAACTGCTGGCGTAATGGACTTTGCTAGTTCATCTCTTGAATCAGTGAAACGGTTAGTAACATTTTCAAATGTTAAATCATTGTTTTAATCTTTTTCATATTTAGAGCAACAGAATTTGGGACAGCATATGTTACACGTTTACGACCGCCAAGATTTGTTCCCCTTGACAAATTAATAAAGCCTTACAATCCTGTTTTGGCGGCTGGAAACAAGTTGCTTTGTGAATTGGAAAAAGGGAAATACTACTCTACTGATATTTATTCCTGTCATTTTACTGTTATAGACAAAAAGGAAGTGTTATTGCTATCGGATAAAAGAATTGCGTACATTATTCATAATGACTTGTTTGGTGGATGGCAGGTATGTAAAATTTAATTTTTTTGCATCTTCTTTATATTCAGATTTTATGGTAATAATATTTTAATATTTTAATTAGGTTGATTGGACACATACTTGGGAAGATTTAGATAGGGAACCAGTAATTGTTACTAGAGGTGTACAAATATTTTTTGATCCTTGCAAAAAGGCCCGTTTTAAAGCAAGCGAAAGTACTAAGATTATACTAATTCCTCACGAAAAAATTTGTCAGCGTGTAGTCCACGAAATTAACAAACACGTTAAAATTAATGTGAACAGTGCTGATACTACTAGCGTTGCTACTAGTCTCGCAAGTTGTTCAAAAGTTTAATTGGTTTTTACTATTGAAAATTATAATTATATTGTATGCACAGCTTTTTTCTGACTAATTGCATATTTTGGTGAAACAAAATTTTCTTGTTTGAACTTTTTTACTAAACTTAATATGTATGACTTATTTTGTTTATTGTTTTGCACAATTTGAATTAATAAATTGCATTCAAAAGGTGCAAATATGTGGTAGTTTTTTTTAATATAAAAAAAAATTATATATAATTTATATATATTT
>JASKGN010029422.1:0-11858 GCA_030556245.1 Falagria sp. GC000072 | reverse complement strand
ATGGGGAGTTCACGTATAACGCTTACTGATCCCGCGAACGCGCTGTGAAACGAGTAATGACTTTCTGAAGAAGGTGCCATAAGAATGAAAACATTATTGTATATATTTATATATATAAAAATTGCAGACAATTTGACAAAGCCCTGAAGACAAGTTGAGAAATTGTATACAGCTGTGAGCAACCATGCCATGCCATTTGTAACTTTTAATTCATTGCTATAAATTCTCTCTTTCCTCTTTCCTTTTCCTCTTTCTTGAAATATATTTTGCTATTTATACAAGAAGTTTCTTTGGTATACCAGTACACAACATATATTTTAAATTTCTTAAAATTAAACCATCAAATTTAACAAATTTTACAAAGCAAAACAGAAAATTTGATGGTCATTGTATAAGCATTTACAATAAAAAGCCATATTCCGACAGAAAAAGTAGTCAAATCGAAAATTGGCGGCGTTCTTGTACACATTAATACAACAACTTTTGTACCACTTCGACAAAGTCCTATAGACAAATTGAGAAAGTGGCATCTTCATGAGTAAACATTTACAATATAATGCCAGTTTTACAAAAGTTCCTCAGAAATTGAAAAACGGCAGCATTTAATGTTATTTACAATATTTAAATACCATTTCGACAAAGCCCTAAAGACAAATTGAGAAAATGGCAGCATTGTATGTAAGCATTTACAATTATTAGCTCTCATAAATTTCAGTTTTAGAAAGAAATCTTAAAACCATGAGCTAAATTTACTGGTAAAACAAATCAAAAGTAGTTTTTGCATTCGTGATACCAAAGAAACTCTTTAATTTTAATATAGCATAGTTCATTTTCATCTTTCATTCAATTTTAGTATGCATAATTTATTTATTTCTTAAAATTTTGTTTCAATTTTAATATGCATAGTTCATTTATTTTTCAAAATTCTCTCTCAATTTTTCATTGTTGCATAGTTCAGTATTGTTTTTATTTAACCAATAGTATGCATAGTTCATTTATTTCTTAAGTTTCTCTCTCAATTCTTTATTTATAGCATTAATTTCATACATTAATATAGTCAAAAAAAATTTTGGCGTGGCTCTCCCAGTAATTTGCTTTCCCAGTATATTAGTTTAATATGTTTCTACAATCATCCTATAACACTCTTTAAACATATTACATTACACTGAGGAGGCAGTTACCGACCGACTTGCGACTAGCACTACCTCCCCATAGGGTTCAAGTGCAAAAATACGCCATCCGCGTGAGGTACCCACCGTGACAGTACCTGAGTATGCATACGTGAGGCAGTCGCCTGGCAGCTCCGCTTTGTATACCGTGAAATGGATACCGGTTTCCTTGCATCGAACGTCGATCCGTGACGAACACTGTAGTTCTTCCGCGACCTACACTGCAGTTCTTCCGAGACATAGACAAATTTAAGATTTTCGACTTTAATACGCCAACTGTGTGAGCTTTTGAAGTGTTAAGATTATGAAATTTTTTGTCATTTTAAACATTTATATGAGTATGTGATGTACAATTAATTCGGCAGTTCTTCCATCCGTGTGAGAATTATAAATTTCGAGTTAGTACGCTAACAGTGCGAGAAACCGAGTATACAAACTTTTCTCAATAATTTCCAACGCAACATTCTAAACTAGAATTTCAATACGCCATTCATGTGAGAATTATAAATTTCGAGTTAATACGCCAACAGTGCGAGAAACCGAGTTTACAAACTTTTCTCATTAATTTCCAAGGCAACATACTAAACTTGAACTTTATTACACTATTTGTGTGAGAATTATAAATTTCCAGTTAATACGCCAACAGTGCTAGAAACCAAGTATACAAACTTTTCTCAGTAATTTCCAACGCAACATACTAAACTTGAAGTTTAATACGCCATTCGTGTCAGAATTATAAATTTCGAGTCAATACGCCAACAGTGCGAGAAACCGAGTTTACAAACTTTTCTCATTAATTTCCAAGGCAACATACTAAACTTGAAGTTTAATACGCCATTCGTGTCAGAATTATAAATTTCGAGGTAATACGCCAACAGTGCGAGAAACCGAGTATACAAACTTTTCTCAGTAATTTCCAACGCAACATACTAAACTTGAAATTTAATACGCCATTTGTGTCAGAATTATAAATTTCGAGTTAATACGCCAACAGTGCTAGATACCGAGTATACAAGCTTTTCTCAATAATTTTCAACGCAACATACTAAACTAGAATTTCAATACGCCATTCATGTGAGAATTATAAATTTTGACTTAATACGCCAACAGTGCTAGAAACCGAGTATACACACTTTTCTCATTAATTTCCAAGGCAACATACTAAACTTGAACTTTAATATGCCATTCGTGTGAAAAATATAAATTTCGAGCTAATACACCAACAGTGCCAGAAACCGAGCATACAAACTTTTCTCAGTAATTTCCAACGCAACATACTCCATACTTCAAAAAATAAAGATTCAAAATTTAATTTCCTTTATCACTTTTGTGAAAGGGCTTAAAAAGTAGCAACGACACGCTGAGTTCCCAAGCGGTCTCCCATCCAAGTATTACCAGCGCCCGACGTCACTTAACTTGGGTGATAGGACGAGAACCGGTGCATTCGACGTGGTATGGTCGGTGCTGATAACTTATCAACTAAATTTTCTTATCACTCATGTGTTAACAACATTATTAAAAAAAGATGAAAAATATGTCTAAATTGTTAGGATTGGTTAAATTAAGTTTAAGTTCAGATTGGTTAAGGAAACTTAAGTTAAGGTAAGTCAAGTAACGTTAAGTTAGGTTATCCTCGTCTTTTTAATTGAAAAAGACGAGGATATTGCTTGCGGTTATGCTGCGGGAAAACGAGTCCAAAATGGATAAAGGAATCCATAAGCAAATAGTTCAACGCTTCCCGGAATTCACATCCATCTATTTAAAAGAAAATAAATGGGAGACCCTATCGACCACCTCAACGTGGATGACTCCGGAAGGTCATGAAGCAAGAAAGAGAAATGCCTCCGGAATCCTCCTAAAACAAAGCACGAATTTTATTTTGAGAGAAATGTTAACCCAGTTAGCTAATATCTGCGTGGAGGGGAAAAGAGAAAAAGTTATAATTCCCAGAGTTACTGGAGTGTCTCTGGACATATTAAGAAAAGTTGCTGAAATAGGGCTTATTGATAAATCCACCAAGATGGAAATTATTTGCACTCCTTTTAGAAGCAGGAAGGATCAGATAAGAAATACAAGAAACAGTGGCACGAAACACACAAATACTGATGCAATACTAATTAAGGTTGGGCCAACACTGTATGCCAATATGCTGAAGAAAGTAAAAGAAGGGGTGGATGAGATATAAAAATATAAAAATAATATAAAAAAGATGGAAGAAAGAAAACCACACACAATAGAAGTGAGGAATATTGAGGAAGATATAAAAGAGGAAGAAATTAGGAAGGCCATTTCCCTTTCCACTGGAGAACCAAACACTGGCATCCGTATAAAAAATGGAAATGGAAGTCAAACAGCAATAGTTAGCCTATTAAATTGCAATCAGTCATAATTGGATACTCTTCAATGGGTAAAGATAGGTATAACGAGGTGTCCAGTCTTAAGGAAATAGGACTACAGTTGCAGGGAACCTGGACATTATGCCAGAGAATGCACAGGGCCGGATAGAACCCAAGCATGCAATAACTGTGCAAAAAATGGACACTTTGCTAAAGAGTGTTGTTCTTTCGGTATAATATGCAAGGAAACGGGACATCGCACTGGAAGTGCGCCATGTAAAGGGGCACTGACTAAGACTGCTTGTGATAAGCTGTAATAAGACATTATAGCATATATCTATTTATCTATTTATATTTATTTATATTTAACTATTTATTTATTTATATATATATTTATTCATCTATATTTATCTACCAACTGTTTAATATATAGTCATATAAAAATACTACAGTGTAACCTATGACGGAGAACAGCCGCCCAGGATCTGATCTGGCAGATGATTACTGAAGAAGGTATTGATGTGGTCGCGCTCATGGAACCATCAAAGAAGGAAGTACTAAAATCTGGATGGTATACCGACAAAAACTATGACCTGGCAATTAAGTCTTGCGGCAAAAACGCGATAACTAAAGAGACAGGACAGCACCAAGGCATAGCATGGGCTGTGATTAATAATACCCTATTTGTATCTTGTTACTTTTCGCCAAATAAAAAACTAGAAGACTTTGAATAGTATATGGTGCAGGTACAAAGTATTCTAAAGCGGTTCCAGGGAAACAAAATTTTGATGGGAGACTTTAACGCCCACTATCCACTTTGGGGAGGGGACAAAGTAAGTAAGAGAGGATACATGCTCAGTGAACTGGTGCAAACGAAAAACCTAATCCTAAATGACGGAAAGATTCCCAGCTGGCAATCAAAAAAGCATCTATCCTTTATCAACATAACAGCAGTTTCAGAAAAAGTGGGAACCCTAGTAACTAACTGGAGAGTACGTGAGGACAAAGATAGCTTAAGCGACCACGCCTATATATGCTTCACAATTGAAGATGCTACAAGGAGCGAAAATGTAGACAAGAAAATAAGATGGAACATAAACGGAACACGAAAACCAAAACTTGAAAAGGAACTTCTCAAAATAGCGAAGACTTGGAGCAAAGAGGAAGAGCCGTGGAAAAAGCTGCAAGTGTTAGTGGAAGAAGCTTGTACGAAAACAGGTGCGCATAAATGGAAAAAGGAAGAAGCTAAACTACTGGTGGAACCCAGAACTCGCAGAATACCGACTGACATGCAATACGAATCGTAGAAAGTTCACCAGATCAAAAGCATCCGGGGAAAATCCAGTTGTGCAAAACGTCCTTCATGCCAAGTGGAAAACAACAACGAAAAGTTTTAAAATTGCGATAGCTGCTGCAAAAGATAAAAGTTGGAAAAAGCTATGCAATGAGCTCCAGAACGACCCATGGGGCAGGCCTATAAAATTGCAATGAAAAAGCTAGGGGTTTAAGGGTCGCCGTGTCTAACTCCAGAACAAATAGTAGAACAGGTAGAGAAATTATTCCCTAAGCATGAAAGTCCTACGTGGACAAGGCATAATATCCATCCGGAGGAAATCCCTGAAATAAACGAACAAGATATAAAAATGCTACCAAAAAGCTAAAACTAAAGAAGGCGCCAGGAGTTGACAACCTGACTCCTGAGATAGTCTGCTGCGTCGTTAAGTGTTGTCCAAAAATAGTTCTAGAAGTTTTGAACACCATCCTGTAAGCAGGGAAATTCCCAGAAGCCTGGAAAGTCGCTAGGCTAGTGCTAATTCCAAAAGCAAATCCAGGAACATACAGACCAATCTGCATTTTAAATGTAATGGCTAAACTGTTGGAGCACTTAATCCTAAACCTAATCAGAAAGGAGGTGGATGCAACTGGAGGTTTATCTTCAAACCAGTATGGCTTTCATCCCGTAGAAGCACTGTGGATGCTCTGTTGAAGGTAAATGCTATTGTGGATAAGGTCAACACCGAACCCTACAAGTCCAGAGGGTTATGTGTTCAGGTGACACTAGACAAAATGCGTTTAATTCAGCACCATGGAAAGGAATAGTTGACGATCTGCGATTAAGAGGAGTATCAGGATACCTGTTAAACCTTATCCAAAGCTACTTCTGTGACAGAAAGATCCTAATTAATGATTGGATGGAAGAAGTTACTAGTGGAGTACCCCAAGGCTCCGTGCTGGGCCCCTTCTTGTGGAACACGTACTATGATGAGGCAGTACAACTAAAGCCGTGCGACGGAGTCACTCTCGTCGCATACGCCGACGATCTCGCTATAATAGCAGTTTCTCGAACAGAAAAAATGCTAAAGCTACGGATTGAGACGACTATGCTGGAAATCGACTCAATACTTAGAAAAAAGAGGCTAAAACTAACGCATAGCAAAACAGAGATGGTCCTACTTGCAGGAAGAAGAAAACTGCAAACGCTAAAAATAGAGGCCGTGAATACTACAATATGCTCACAGCAAGAGATCAAATACTTGGGAATCATATACGACAGAGATATGACGTTCAAGTCCCACTTATCCCACGCATGTCTCAAAGCAGAAAAGACTACTAGGGCCCTCTCGAGAGTGCTGACAAACATAAATGGTCCCGACAGCTCCAAACGACGCCTATATTACAGCGTTATAGCGTCATCAATTTTATATGGGGTGCAAGCATGGGTGCGGGTGCTGAAATTAAAAAAGTACTCGCACATGATTGAAGGAGTCCAACGTAAAGCAGCTCTTAGAATATGTAGTGGGTATATAACAGTATCCACGGAAGCTGCCACAGTAATAGCAGGCATTACACCTATAGTAGAATTGGCAAAAATGAGATGCGGACAAAGTTCCAAAGAAGAAGCAATACAGGAATGGCAGCAAAAATTGAGTAATCTCAGAGACAAAGCCCAACACACCAAAAGGATGATCTCAAATATTAAGATGTGGATAGAACGCCCTCACGGACATATCAACTTCCACCTAACGCAGGTCCTCAGCGGACATGGCTGCTTCGGAACATACCTGAAGCGTTTCAAACTTCAAGATCACGATAAGTACCTTTTCTTTGGAGAGACCGACACAGTGGAACACACTATCATATACTGCAAAGAATGGAAGTAGGAACGAGAAGCTATGGAAAGAGAATGCGGGGTTGTGAGCATGGATAACCTTGTGGCAAAAATGGTCGCAGAAGAAAACGCATGGCATAGCATTGCAGAATATATAGGAAAGGTGATGGGCGGAGAGGAAGCAGAGGAAAGAAATAGGCAGAAAGCCATAAGAAATGATTAGAAGAGACAAATAATATAAGAACTAGGGCGCTCTTTTCAACAAGAGCGTCCGGGCGACTTACCATGATGATATGCCAAGAGGTGGTCCCGTGATGAGAAACACTCGCCAAGCGGAAAGGGGGTTTAGTGGATAAGGTGGCCTAGCACTAACAGAGCCATCAGTCCCACTCTTCGGCTATAAAAGCTTCCCCAAACCGCAATAAAAAAAGGTTAAGTTAGGTTTCTGGTCACCCTAGTTGGGGGATGGAGACACCTGTAACTCCGACCAGGCGCGTTGCCAGGTGGGGGATAGGTGAATGCCTCCCTGCAGATTATCACTGCAGGGCTGGTACCGGTGAAAGAAAATAGCCGGCGCGGATCAACAGGCCGAAATCCAAGGTGATAGATACCGTGCCGAGGGATGTATGGCCCTGCGACAGTGGATCGCCAACGGTTCCTTTCGGGCACCAGGCGGTACCCGATCGTATTGCAGCCTTCCCCCGGGCACGGGCGCACTATCCGGGGGTGACGTTGTATTTCATCCCAACTCGTGGGATCAAATATGGACATAGAAAACTTTAAAATAATTGAAAATAAAGAGATAACTAAGGAACAAAAAGGAAGAAAGATTCACAAAGAGAAAATACAGATGCAATACAACGAGCAAAAGACATCAAGTGCAGTGCTGAAGATCAAACCCTAAAATGGGATGATTCAACAGACCCCTTTCAAAGAAGAACGTCAATAAGAAGAACCCCACCGGCAAAGCTAAAAAATAAAGACGACAACTTTAGTACTCTCACTGGGAAAATGACAGATCCAAACATACTAAAAACTAGCCATAAAAAAAGAAAAGCTAAAGAAAGTCCTGAAGAATGGAAGAGGAACAGGACCACACAGAAGGTGTATGCAATAATAGAAATGCAATGGAAGTAATAAAAAGGAAGATAAAAGAATTAGACCAAAACATCTAGACAAATAGAAAGAAAGAAATTTAGGTGATTGCCAGGGACCTTACTAACGCAATGCGTAATCTAGAAAAAAGCAACATGCTGGAGTACCCCAAGCAAAACTATGGACGGGAGGTACAATTGGATATGGAAAAGCAAATAGAAGAATTGGCAAAAGAGAAAGAAGACTTGAACGAGCAAATAACAGACCTGCAGGAGGAAATTAAGAAAATGGGAAAGATACCAAAGATGGCATGTGGGGAAGCAGGAATCCAAACAATCCGCAGAATAACGTATGGAACACGACTTCCACAGTTGAGCAAAATGCCCAGTGTAAGTGCAAGTGTAGGGCCAATATTTCGGCAGAAGTTCAACGTGTTCTTAAGAGAACAATAAATTGGGTAACCTTTGAGTCACTGCAACAAATTGAAAGGCCAGAAGTAACATTTTCGGCAACGGAAATTACTAGAACTCAGATGCCGTATGCTTCATGGGACTGGGATACTGTCCAGCTTGTAAACGAGGAACTTGATATCGTTAGTAACACCCTAGAATCAACAGGAAGAAAAGCGGATCTATCCACATCCGATAAAAGAGAAGTCGGGTAGGTACTCCACAGTATACATACTATTGCAACGCCTGGTATGGATGGTACAGAAGATGTTGTGAAGCACAGGGTGCGACAGTATATCGAGGCTCCACCAGTACTTACAAATGAAGCTATGTTTTAAGCTTTAAAAAAGAATAGCAAATTATCTAAACAAAGAGGCCGAAAACCAATTACAATCGATGCGGCTGGAATGGAAGTGCAGTGGCTGCGTAAAGCAGCAGAGGCAGCATTTAGTAGGTGTGAAATAAAAGTGCAAATACATGCGAATACCATGCAAACATGGGCCAAAGTGGCAACGACAGCTAAAAAAGTTTTTCGGAGTGATGCGCTTATTATAAAAACAGATGTGGAAACGTATGAAGACACGCTCACAAAATTGAACGGAGCAGTGCCGGTGAATATAGCTGGTTATATTAAAGGTGTGAGGCGCACACGAAATGGGAATGTCCTTTAAGAAGTACAAAAGGATGGAGGAGCAGAATTAATAGCTAAGGAGATAAAAGAAAAACTCGGAAGCATTCACGCTCGTAATGCTGGGAAGGGAAAATCAGTGATTGTCAGCGCCCTGGAGCCTACCGTCAAGGCGGATGACCTTATAGGGGCAATTACTGATGTAGCTAAGGTCCCAAGAGACAACATTAAGGTGCGGGAGATGTGGAAGAGAACAGGGACCTTGACGGCTTAAGTGAGGGTCCCGCGGCACTCTGCCGAACAGCTGTACCAAGAACGATACATCAGAGTGGGCTGGGCAACGGGGCGCATCGAAAGGCCTAGAGCAGAGCAAGTGAAATGCTATAGATATAGACAAATATGCAAGGGCGAGGACCGAAAAGGTCTGTGTCGGAATTGCGGCGGGGACGGCCATCAGGCCAGGGTATGTGGCAATAAAGCACGCTGCTTAAATTGCAACCGAGAAGGCCATCGAACAGAACAAGGCTGCACAAAGGAGAGAAGGAAAAAACTGAAGCACCTTCGGCCCCGCTGGAGGAATCGATAATAAATCACTTCTCTGATAGTAATATATAACACCTCTGTGATACTATCGTACTACCTTTTCTGTATTAAAAAGCATAATTGTACAGTTGTTTGTTTTTTTTTATCAATTTATATATTTATTTACTTATTCATCTATTTATTTATTTGTTTATTTATCTATCTATATATCTATCTACTTATCTATAACATGCAAAGAAAAATTAAAGTTCTCCAATGCAACTTAGGGAGGCGAGCAGCACAAGACCTATTATGGCAGACAGCCGTTGAAGAACAAATAGATATAATTGCGGTAATGGCACGCGTCAAAAAAGAGGTATGCAAGAGGGAATGGTTTGCTGATACAAACCTTGATGCCGCCATCAGAACTAGTGGAAATATTGCAGTTGAAGATGCCGGATACGACACAGGAATTGTTTGGATCAAAACAGGAAAGCTTTTGATATTATGTTGTTATATTACGCCACAAGACAACCAGACATATTACAAAACTACATCTTGTGAGTACAAGTTCACATAAAACGACATAATAGGGGGGGGGGGGTAATCAAAATGGGTGACTGCAATGCCCATTCAAGTCTCTGGGGAGGTTTTGGAACTGACCAGAAGGACACATGTTGGCCGAAATGATTGCCGCTGAGGACATGGTCATTTTAAATGAAGGTTCCAACATAGAGCTGCAAAAACCGAAGCTCCTTCGTAGATGTAACAGCGATGACAACTGGACTGGCTACAAAGACCGAGAATTGGCAGCGTTTGGACAGGGATAGTCTTAGTGATCACAAATACATCACTTTTGAGACTACAACATCAAAGCAAGCTAACCTAGTGCGACCTGCAACACGATAGAGATTAAACAACAAAAACAGGAAGAAGTTCAAGGACACCCTGAAGCAGCTGGTAGAAAACCAAAAAAAGACTACGAGTGCAGTAGAACCATGTTGGAATAACCTGCAAGCGGTCATAGCAGAAACTTGCAAGATGGAGCTCCACAAGAAACAACATAGGTCCGGGCACAATGCTAACTATTGGTGGAATAAAGATATCGGCACAAAAAGGGCAAACTGTTTAAGGTGCAGGAGAGCTTTCACCAGAGCCAACTCTACAAAGGCGGACGAGAATACTATTCACACCCTGGAACTAGAGTGGAAAGCTGCAAAAAAGAATCTGAAGGTTGCAATCGCCGCCTCAAATGAGGAATGCTGCAGGCAGCTCTGCGATGAACTGAGCAGTGATCCATGGGGCAAAGCATATAAGATAGCAACAAGGAAACTAATAGGAGCCCAGAAATTACATCTAACTTCCGAAAAAATAAAGGAGCAGATAAAAATATTGTTTCTTATCCATACACTTAACTGATGGACAAAGATGCAGGTTGCTTTCGAAGATATCCAAGTCCTCAAAGAGGAGGATTTGCTAGGCGCAGTTAAGAAACTGAAAATACGCAAAGCTCCAGGTCAGGATAACATCACAACGGGAATAATCCAGTGTGTATGCTCCGGCAAAGTCCTACATATATTCAATGATGCGTTGAAAAGAGGTGAATTCCAGATAGAATGGAAAGTAGCAAGACTTGTTAGTATATAAACCACCGGTCCTGGACCTCATAAGTTCAACGATTCCTTTTTTTTTCTAATATCCCTTAATTTGTAAGTGTTAAGCAATATATTTAAAGAAAATCGCCTAAAAATCCTATGAAAAATAATGAGTTTCCAAATTGATTTTCCTACTATTTTTTATTTGTATATAAATACTACATCTTTATAAGAAATTCAAGTGAACATTTATTTCTACACAAATTATGGATTTGGTAAACAAGCTGAATAATTGCAAACGCTTAGAAACTAAACGTTTGGATGAAAGTAGTCAAATAAGGAGAGTTCGGAGGCAAAATCACATGTATTTTTATATGAGGGTTAAATCGCACCTTTTTCGCTGCTTCAAGGTCTCTTTCGTGACGTCACATGACGAGTATGTTCGAGTAGTGTGGTGGGGAGACACATAGCGCCGTGTGTCGAAGGTTGCCGAAGCGTGTCGAAGGTTGCCAAAGCGTGTCGAAGGTTGCCGAAGCGTGTTGAAGATTGCCGAAGCGTCGTTGCCACCATCGTTTCTAAAGGAGGTTATGTTTTTGTATATTTGAACATGAAGAATAGATGGAAGGAGCCCCCACTCACTCTATAACATCATGTGCCAAAATTCGGTTCAAGACAGATGTCGTTGAGAACGCTAAGTTGACGAGATTGGAATGGTCTCTTGTTGACGAATTTTGGCACGCGATTTTACGTCGAGTTGGGACTCCTTCCCTATATTCTTCTTGATCTCGGCTATCAATCCTTTCGAATAGTTGCAACATGTCTCGTCAACTTAGCGTTCTCAACGACATCTGTCTTGAACCAAAATTTGGCACGCGATTTTACGTCGGGTTGGGACTCCTTCTGTCTATTCTTCATGGCGACGTCGACGACAACAACATTCAAATTACCCGCCATA
>JASKGN010029398.1:0-12900 GCA_030556245.1 Falagria sp. GC000072 | reverse complement strand
GATATTTAAAGTAGAATTTAAATTAATGACATTCATTAGAAATATCACATTACACAAGTACAATTACAACCTAAAAATATGTATATTAGCCCCACTAATCTTAAAGCTTTTTCCACCCTAAAGTAAAGAACCAGCAGCGTCGACAATTAACGTCTTTCTTTGTCAAAGTAATGATGAATGTCCCCAATAGCTTGCTTTCGCCTTTCGCAGCCATAAAACACAAAACTTTAAAACGTAACACGTAACGCTCCGAAAGTGCAATTAGAATTTAATTAATTATGCGTTGTGAATAGACCTTTTCTTCGTTTCACCACCATGCACCCTCGGCTCCAATTTCCCACCACTACACTTTGGCTCTAACCACTTAAGTCCCACCTTGGTATGCAATTCCCTGACAAAAATGCTCGCGGAAACACATTTACGCTGCTATGAAATATACGCCGAGCGAAAAGTCCTTCGTTCTCGTCCTTGCTCCTTGGTTTGTAAAATTCGAATTACAACCAAGCAGAATAAATTACAATATTATGTAGATGCGAGATAGGACTTTCCACAAGATGGTAAAAGATGTACGAAGTATAACAAGCCCAGAGAAAGGGAAGAAAACTGAGTGTTGGAAAAGGATAAAGAAATGAAGATATAAAAGAGAAGGGTAAGGTGGGTAAGACCATCAGGTCTTATGTCTTTGGAATCCTTTCGTCGAGTGATTTAGATTACACTTAAATAATTTTCGCATGCGGAGATTATGGCGCCACACAATGCCATGGAAAGCGCATTCGTTCGCTTCGCAGCATCGGAAAAAGGGATAAAAGGACTTTTAAGATGTTACCCGCGACCCAAGATGCGATAAAATAACAACCGCAAGTACTATTCTTATATACAAGGTGTATCATAAAATTTCCTTAATATTTCTTAAAAATAAGAAACAGAAAAAACTTTAAAATAAAAATTTGTGTTTTTTCCAAAGTTATTTTATTTTATTTTCAAAATTTAATTAAAAATTTATTAAAATTAATAGAAAAGACTCAGTTTAAAAGTTATGGTTTCTTCCGGTCCGTTTTGCGTTAATTCATAATCGCATCTCTTAAAAGGACAACTCGTTGATGAATAATCAGGGAGTTTAGACGATGAAGAATGGCAAGTAGAGGGAGAAACCGGAAGAAGAAGAAGAAAAGGAAAAGAAAGGGTTGAGCTGCTAGCTGCCACTCTAGCGTCGGGGCAGTTTTGAGCTTAATTCGGTAGAAACACAAACCCTTTTGGGTCTTAACACAAATCTCATTAAAAACAACACGACTTCTCGGCGTCCATTAAGACACTTGCTAACTCTCCCTTTGCTTCCAATTTCGAAGCAAAGCAAGAACCCCAAGTCTAAGTACATTTACATTTAAAATATTTAAGAATACTTAAACTCTGCGATTGAGGTTACGAATTTCGCCAAAATGGAAAAATCAAAGAAACCAAAAGAGGTTACAGTTGAAGCTAGGTTAGAATATTAACGACCAATTTCCGACTGTTTGGATTGATAGCAGGGCATGTTGTGTTTATTCTAATATGGAAATTGGAGCAACAAAACGAAGAAGGACTATACTCGGGCGGAAAATGCCAGCTTTTAACGGCAACAAGAAAAAGAATGAATAATACGTTTTCGACACGAACTTATTATTGAAAGAACCTTTTGACAAGCAATTTGTTACATATTACCCGGTAGCTCGTCGATTCACACAAATTGCATGCATATTTCGGTGCTCGTTTTATTTTTCAATCATCAATACAATCGTTCTAGACATCTATCAACTTCTATCTATCAATTCGTCTCGATTATTCTTTATTTTGTTTGCTGTTTAAGGCAGGTGTTTATTCCCAAAATTATTTATATTCTCATATCAACTGTTTTCCATGAAATTTTCAAAAATTTTCAAAAATTTTCTTTGAGAAACTTCAGAAAGGGACATTGAAACGTAACTTAAATGATAAATGCTCACAAGCAAGAAATAAGGTGAATAAGGTGCGAAGAAATTAATTCCGAGAGGAGAAGCAACGACGCCTTGCCGTTTTGTTTTCTCCATTGGCTGCATGATAATAGTCGGAGGCGGCAAAACGGAGACTATAGTTCTGCTCTTAGCGTTGACGTTATGCAATGAGCATGTGAGAGATGGGCGAGAAATGCGAAAAGTAATAAAGCGATGTGACTCGCTTCGCTCCGCGGGATTTAAACTGAAATTAACACAAAACTTTCGTGATATATTCACCTCCTCTTGCCGTCTCCGTGGCACGCGCGTATTTTAATTGAATCCATAAATATAACGTTTCGTTGCTTCCAACTTCAAGAACTCGAGCTTTATAAGCTGTACAACAATAATTTGAATTTATTAAATTTATTTTCCTACTCGAATTTATTTTTTCGATGACTTGTAAAATGCAGATATATGAATTTGAAACCGATGACAACTTAGATCTTTAATTAATATGCAAATGTTTGCGTATTTGCATATTATTGGTCTTTGATGTCGACGCATCTTCATCATCGTCACGTTTGCTACTTTCAAATAAAATCTGGGATATTCTGATTGCAAAACAAATCGATTGGGAATTACTTTAACCTAATCCAAATAAATTTTTCCAGGTGCCGATAAGAAATAAAATATTTTGAAGCCGAATATTTTATAAATACGAAAGCTAAGTTATCAAAAAATTTTTAGTGATAAGCAGATTTCGCGTGAAGATTGCGAAATGCTCATCGATGCGGCAATCAAAATGCATAATGCGTGGGCCATTATAATAACTCGAAGTCGAAGGAACTTACGCGTGGAGCTTTAGCTTTTCAAATGGCATTTCTGAGTTGTGAGCCCTAGCAACTAGATCAAGGGTGCGCGTGGTGAATATGTCTGGAGTCATCACCGTCGACAATTTTATATGATAAGATATACTCGGTTTCTACGAAGGGTGCTTCGGCGTGACCATAAAGACGCGATTATCGCACTCGATATGATTTGATTGCTGAACTTAATCCTCAAAAAGTTAATACTTTAGTAACTTGTCGATAAAAGCTAAGAAAACTCGGAATTTTATTTAAAACTAGTCTAAGAAATATTTAAATGTAAAGGAAATGCAAATAATTACAGATAAGTAGAATGTAAATTAAATTTAATTACAGTAGTAACTAATAGCAATAGAATGAAGTATTAATTAATAATAACCCTGATTAAAAATAAAGAATACAAGTAAGTAGCATTTTTAATAGAAGAAATGTTTGCATAGATTGCAGATATTATTATTGTAATAATAAAAATAAAGATTCAGGGAAATGCAAAGTCGTTGTTGTTCCATTCCGTTATAGATCGTTAAAGTTGTTCGAGATAATTTTCTTTTATTAACTAAAAGATTATTACTCAAGTCGCAGTCTAACTATTGCTTTCTTAGATAATAAAAACCTAGCAGAAGAATAAATATATTGTGTATATTTAATTGCAGTTACCATGAGGATAAAACTTGCATAAAGATATGAAATGAAATTGTTTGCAATTAAATATTTAAATTGCATTGTAATTGCACTAGTTATATTATCTTCATTTTCATTCTCCAGATTTTTGCATAAAATTTCTTTCAACAAATTAAAAATATATCTTTTCCAAACAAATTTATGATATTCTTAATCTTGGAAGAATTATTTAGTTCCCTCACGCAAAAACTCATTAATTCTACGTTTTCCTATTATTTTTCATTTGCTTTCGGTGTTTTTTATGCTCCCTGTTTTGTTTTGGTCGTTTTGGACATGTTGGCACTGAATTTATTTCATATTTTGAGTTTTCTCTCTTTCAGGATGTCTTCCTAAGAGATACAACGTGCCAATATCGATGATCTATCGCTATGGATGCCACCTAACAGAGACGTTTACTTCGGCACTAATCCAGGAATTATGTGTTCGCCCCCTGTCGTTTCCCTAGTGTTTGATACCAAACTCCTAACTATAGCGTGACCTCACGCTATTTCCATGTTTATAAAAATTTATTGCCGATTTCTTATTATTACTTATTACTACTTCTTCAATCAACGTAATATACTTGTCTTTATCTATATGACCTTAAATAAATTCAACCAAATAAGCTTGATGTTTTTCCAATCTCCATAATCTCCACCCTTAATGTTTTTTTAATTCTTTTTATATTTCAATGACACAATGACTTTCAAAAAACCAAAAAACAAGACAAACAAAGTTCGAAGCTGTTGTATTTTCCCATGAATGAAACGAAATACTGCACGTTGCACATTTTCAATTCTTTCCTCATCCTTCTTCCAGAGTTGTGACTTTCAAAATCGTTTTTTATCATTTGATTATGCACTGCTTGAAGCAATTACAACGAATTGGATTATAGCAGCAACAGTAGCTCACAGTATATCGAAGAATAGAATGGATCGAACAGGAGGAGGAATTGTTGAAGAATAGATTGAATCGCATACGCACGGCATCACGTCGAGAGCAAACATATTCATTGGATTTTGTTAGCGGTGGCGGATGAAGAACAACATGCAGAAAAAAACATTTGGTAACATTGAATTGATGGTGTGGAGCGAATGCGAAAGGAAAGGGATGAATATGTGGATTTACAACGAGGGAAATTTCGCCAAATCATCGTTTTGCAATAAGGCGCACGCCGTCGACGAAATTCGAACCGAGATGAAAAAACGATTGCGATTGTTGGTAATATTTGCTCGATCATTTTTGATTTTCTTTCTTTTCTTCAAATTTATTAATTGTTTCTCATGATCGAGTTACTCGTTTTTGAACTATTTAAAGATTTAATTTAATTAATGATTCGATCATTTGATTAATTATTCATTGCATTTTTAATAAATCATTTTGAAAATTCGGATAATAACGACGTTTAAAAATGTCGAAAATTTAAATATTTATTGCTTACGCTGGAATATTAAATTGGTAATATAATCAAAACTATAAAAACAAATGGAGAACCAGAAGAATGAAATCATATTCGATTAAAACGAATACGTTTTAATGCGAGGGGGTTAACCCCATTATGCGTTGAAAGCGATCGGTTGCGGCGTACCCTATCATTACGTTAAAAATTTTCGACGAAAATAAAAAAGAAGAAGAAGACTTTTGGCTGATGGCCATCCGTCCATCTCGAGTCGATCCATCTCTACCCATCCGCATATGTGCGCATCATATCAATCTCGATTCAGACTCGAAACTCTTATTCAATCTTAAACCTTCTGCTTCATCTCTCTTATCTTTCTTTTCTCATGGTGCGCCCTCGGAAATAATGCTGTTATACAAATTCCACAAAAAGTCAACTAGAAATTGTTGTTTAATTCTTTCATGGATTGTGATATATCTACTTATTCTACTACAACTTGTATTTGGAAATGCATAAAAGTTCATATTAAGTATGTGTTAGTGTGAACACAAGTGGGTTTTGTATTGAAATTGATGCGGTGCTTAAAAAATTTTTTTTGGTAGAACAATAAAAAGTCCCTTTTAATAAAACGTAATAACGTATACTTATTTATTACTTTCTGTCTTTGTTTCTTTCTAGATATCAAAGGTGATTTTTTCAGCTTCGAGGCAATAAAACATTTTCAATTTGATCTTGATAAATATTTGAAACCAGCTGTCAATAATTTGATGTGATTAAATTTTAGGGTAAAAATGTAATGTGCTTAAATTTAGAATTAACATGGCGATTAATCAAAAAGCAGAATTAGAATTAGCAAAATGACATGACGCAATGCCACACGCGTGCGTGGTAGATGGGAAAACCGAGGGAAACTAGCATTCTAATGGAATTCATAACTAATTTTCGTGATTTTCATAGTCATCGACACGCTTATGCTTTACGACCAAAAGACTTAACGACTATTTGGGTTTTAATGACTATAAGCAAGCATTTATTCTCATAAATCGTTTGCCAAGTTGCCATCTTGATAAAGCTAGAAAACACTGCCATTTTGTTTTCTAGCTTTATCAAAATGGCGACTTTCTTCAAAAACTTAAAATATTTATTTTTACGTTATTTATTTTAAATATTTTCTTCAGCATTGTCTCGTTTGCTATAGAAAAGTTTATATATGGCGTGTTGGCAACATGCTTGTTTCCAATCCACTAAATTGCTTTATAATATCATCCGGACGAATGCGGATAGACGTGTAATATGGCCGAAGAATGAAAAATTATTGCTTTAATGTTGATTAAATGCATTTTTAATTTCGAAATGTGTATTCGAATGTATTCGAGACATTCACCCGGCGAAATGTTACAAATAAAAATACCCAAATAAAATTACCTTAGACTGAACTCATTTAATTTCACCACAACCCGTTCCAAATAAACCAAAATATAAAATTCTACAATTATTTAACAATTTATGAAAGCAGTAACTTTTCAACTTCTTGTTTCTATTTCAAATTCAATAATTTATACAAGAACCGCAAATGGGTACGAGTATCTGTAACATATTCACATGTCCCATCCATGACTTGCAGATTCATGCAATTCCATTTTCTACAATGTTCGACACTCTTTCGGGTCTGGAACCATCACCAACGAGTGATAGATGGTGACCAGCTACTGTTTTATATCCATTACAATTTTGGACAATGTCACATACAGTTTGTCCAAGGGTTCATCTCATCCATTTACTTTAAAAGCAATTTAGAAATTAGAAAATGGTTCAGACACTTTGTAGAGCCAGGAATTGCGATTTTGAACAAGCTAATAGCAAAATCAGGCAGTCATTCATTGTCAAATCCCGCGAACCGACGAGGAATGTTGGAATGCGGCAGCAAGCGAAGGCGCCATGACGTGCATTTCAATTGTGCGACATTCAACGAATCAGAATTTGCACTCATGGAATGAATCAATTTTTGTCAAATCTGACCCAACAGCTAAGCTAACAGCTTTATTAATGACTCTTTAATTGCAATTTACATTACCGAAATAACGATTCATTCTAGTATATTCTAAATGTTAACAAGATGGCGTCCGCGGCGCTTTCTTATAACGCCATCTATCATAAGCCCAAAATACTAAATTTGTATTTGAATTCCTTGTTTTCTTTTAAATTTAAATTTGATTTAGTTGAAGAAAAAGAAAAACTACTAGTCGTAATTTGAGTTGACGTATCGGTTGGTTGATTATTTCGAAACTAGAAGGAACAAGGAAACGAAACGAAGGAAAAATCCCGAAATGAATGATGCGTTCGTGAGTGCTCTCAAATCGAGTGGTGCAGCACAGTTTTTCACACATTTTATTGCGCTCGTGTGTGAGTATTACATTCTGAGACGAGTTTCGTGGCGAGAAAAAATGAAGAAAAAACGTGAAGACGTGTGGGCGCGTGGCGTGCACGCCGTAAAAAATCCATCCATCTCGGCACGTCGTCGCCGAGGGTTTCAAACTCCCTTTGCAGTTTCTTCCACTCATCCTATTTCAATCCCTGGACTATTATATACTGGATATGTTATACTGGTTGCATATCACATAACATAACATAACCAACTTTATAATCCCACATATTTTTAGAAAATTAACCACAAATAATATTTTTACTATAACAATGTAGGTATATAGTACTATAGCTACTAATATCGATAACCGAATTGCAGACAATAAAGAAACAATGAAGATAAGCATTCGTGACAGCGAGCTGACAGCAATGTGAGAGATTGCTTCTTCAAAGCCTGTAGTCTTCTATTTTTTTCTGGACTTCTTAGAATCCCGCGAATTAAAAAAACGAAGCGACCATAAAGAAATCAATTAATTCTTTTTGTTTCAATATAACTAGTATTAAATTTATTAATCAAAATTCATCTAAAAACATTTCGAAACTTGATTGTTTCATCTATGTAATCAATATGTTTGTAAATCAGTAGTCGGAAACCATGATATTTGCCTAGGTATTGAAGAAATTCCAAATGTCAGTTAAGAGTTGCCTACGCATGGAGTAACATAATCATGTTTGATGTTGTTCAATGATGCGCGATGTGGTTGGATTGACTTTTCGATGTTAGAAATTTAATTTGAATTGTTTTAAGTCATGATGATGGCTACCATATACAGTAGTCGATTGATTATTTGCTAGATGTGTGGCGTAATTATGCACAACACGTGTGCAAACAATGAAAAAGTTGGTTGGTAACGCACGAGTGATTTCTTCAAGTGAAGAAACTTTAGAAGAAGATTTCTTCTTCTTTAAGAAGAAATATATTCTGCTTTGTATTTTTTTGTTTTAAATTTTCTTTGTAATTTATTAGTTTATCAATCAAGAATAATTCTTATATCTAATTAAATTTTTGTTAAGATTTTAAATTTTAGAATTACATAATTAGAAATAGAAAAATTTAGAAATTAAAAATTAAAAAAAAATTGTCGGTGTACTCATACGCAGTTGTCATCATCATCATTAAATTTCGTTACGAATCGTTGATCTGCCTCGTGTTACCAATTCATCATCATCATCATTGCGGTCTTGGATCTTGAGTTTAAACTTTTTGTCGTTATTTAGAAGAATTGTTACAAGCACCTACAGATCTTATTCTTATACTTCTCTATCTCTTTTTGTACTTTTGAATCTTTTTATAACTTTCAGTTTGTTGTAGAATATTTCATTAAAATATTGATAAAAAGAGCCAACTATTTTTTTCAGTTTTATGTCAATGAATAAAGGCTATACTCTTTGCCTGGTGGCATGGCAGTTATTATTGGTATTGTCCATTGTTCGACGATCAACTTACTTGTTAATTGAATTGAGGATTGTGTTCGGATGAGTGCTTCGGGAAGGAAGTACGACTTGCGTTGACGAGTGTAACTAATCGCGAAACGATAGAAAATCATTCGAAAAACTAAAAATATAACGAGAATACTATACTAAAAATTCAAATTCGAAATCTAAACAAGAAACAAAAGAAAAGGAAGAATTGGCTAGTTTCTGATGAATGAGTATTTCCACTGACCGTTCGCCTTTCGATTGCGATTGTTGGAAAAGGGGATTCCGCAATAAAGAACCTTCCCGGATCGAAAAGGGAATATGGATGGGTGGCAAAGAGGATGAAGGATATGACCGCTGGTCTTCGCTATCGCACGCCGTCCGTCGACGATGTATCGCTCCCAAGCGGCACTCATTTTTCAATATCCTAAAATGTTTGGGAAATCTATATGAAATTGAGCGTGTCCGCCACGGTTTGACGTATCGCAGATAAAGTCCACTATACAAATATATCAATTCCAAATACCAAATGGGAAAATACCAAATAGAAATATTTTATTCTACATTCAACTACTAGTGACCAAAATAGAAATAAATTTCGAAAATAAATGAATGAATGAAATCAGAGATGCGTGAATTAAATATAAATAAAGTCGAGTGCAAAACGGGAAACGGATCACTTCAATTATTTATCGTCGGTGCATTATTTCATTGAATGACGATGATGATGATGATGAATGACACAATAACCTTACAAAACACCTAAAATAAAAAGTTTTCCAATTGTTATTCAATTGCTTACTGTTATTTGTGTTGGTTCATTGCACATGTTTCATTCAAAGAAAAAGAAAAACTAGCTTTTAGTATAACTACCATGATAATATTCTATTCTACATGAATGTTTAAGAGATACATAAAATTAATAGGAGAGATTGATGTTATTTATGTGCGGAGTTCCGACAAAGGCCACAAAACGCGGTCTAATAACGAATGCACATGTATCGATTAGTAATACAAAGCTGTAATAATCACGGAGCATTAGATAGTTCCGCGCGAGTTGCACAGACAGGAAGGGAACGGATTTAAGACGTTCCAAGACTTTGTTGTCTTGTATATGTATGTAGATAGGGTTGTAATCCTCCGGTTCCGGAGAGGAACGTCTTAGCGTTGACCACAAACTTCGCTACTGTTCCGGCAGGAGAATCACGAATGAATTTCCCAAACAGGGTATTGGGATTGGGATTGAGGAAATACGTTGTTATATTAAAGGGATTGAATTTTCTTTACAGGTTACTTGGTTATCTTAAGTAATTTATGGAAAGTTTTGATTTATATTTAACGTTACGGTTTTGAGACTGATACTACCCTGTAATGTTATTATTGATCTATAAAAGATTTTGTAAACTATAGACAACCAATATTACGAGGCTAAAGTTTATTTAAAAAATTGAAAACAGCATGAATCGAAGGGAAACTTTATTTTGAAAAGAATTAAACGAATGGAATTAATTATAAGATTGATGAATCTGTAAAAGGGAATGTCGAATACGACGACGTCTACGAAGATTAGCGAATCTTGAAACTCGCTTCATTGAAACTCATGGAATTTCATTTAAAATTGATATTCTATTTGCTAATCTTGATCGTTTGCTCTCCGTTTCAACTTCGTTTTGCTTTATTTCTCTATATACTGTATTTATACAACCCTGGATAGAATATATAAAATGTGAAATTAAATATTGGCAAGGGTCGCAAACTCAAATTACATAATTTAAAAAAATAAAATTAGAAACGTTGAATATCCAAATTTAAAAGTTAGTTAATTTCTATAATAAACTAAATAAATGAAGAGCTTGTTTACATAAGCAAGTTAAATGGGTCAATAAGAGTATAATTCTTGTTAAATTTTTGTGTTTGATATCCGTAATTGGAAATTTCCAATCAGGTTTTCAATTTCTCATTTTCCAATTAATCATTTGCTAATAATTTTAATAATCGAGTGCATTGGCAACATTACTAATTTATAATCGTCCCTTGTTTGGGAAATGTTGTATTGTGGTGCAATATCATTGGAAAAATATCATCAATAACTAATGGAAATCACCCACGTCGCTATTTCACGCATAATTTATCGACAGTTGCGTACACGCTTCAATTATTAATTAAAAAGCGTTTAATTTGTTTGCATCATCTTTTTGTTCATCGATTTCATCTCATTTTCTAATGTTTAACAAATAATCAACGGAAAAGTCAATAAGTGCTAAGCATAAAGAAATAATGTTTTCATTAAAATGAAGACGAGAATGTCGCGACAGTCTGTAATTAAACATAAATATTAAACATTCCCTTTAATCATAAAAATGTAAATTTGCAAGTGACAAATTTTAATCGAATTAAAGAGCGCCTCGAGAAGAAAACGTAGGCGAAAGGAAAAATAAACGGATGGGTGACATAAATTAAAGGCGCAAATAAAGAACCGAAGGGAAAATAAAATTAGAATTAGCGAAGATGACAAGAAACTCAAAAAAATAATTTAAGGCGAACGTAAACATCATACATTTCTTTTTTCTTTATTTTTGCTTTTTTTAAATAAAATCTATTGATTTAGACTTTTGACTTTGCCCAAAAGGAAAATCTAATGATAATGAAGAAGCTGACGATGATGAAAGCAAAAGGAATTTTGTTGCACCACACTTTTAATTTCAACCTTTCTCTTGATTAAGAAACAGAAAACAAGTAAGTAATAAGAAGCAGCAAAGTTTGGCGAACAGGTCGGAAAAAGATCTGTCTTCAAAAGGCATTGGTCGATTCTGCACCGCCGCTGATAATGAATGTTAAAAGAAATATCTATTAAAACTTTTTGATACAATGGCGAACACAAAGGGTGCCTCATCTATTGTGATGAGCATCAATATTGGTACACATCACCTCAATTAAAATGTAATAAGAATCTTCTTCTTCTGCTTTATCTTTCTCTTTTCATTCTTTGCGTTATTTGAACCTTCGCGTTGGGGAAGCAATGAATGAACATAAAACTCATTAACACACAGAACCAGTAGATATTGTTTTAGGCTTTTATTAAATTATACTCGAATTTAAAACTGGAATAATTCTAAATAAATGATAAAAAACGAGGTTGTATTCGTTTTAATTAACTTTTAAGAAATTTTAAACAGAAGAAAAGTCCGAGGAAATATTTTAAGTAGAAAGTAGTAATTACCATGCGTAGTAAGCACCCAATTTTATCTCTAATTATAGTTTTGGGTTGAAATAAAGTTAAAATCTACCATTTTCTTATTAGGCTCTATACACTATGCTTACCAAATAAGAAATTGAACCAGCAGTAATATAATTTTTGAAATGTACCTTTGTATTTATTCACATTTGTAAACTCATTCGTTTATAATCGTGAAAACATCTAGTCGACGATTTTTAGTGCTTGATTATCCGGACGTGTCGATTTGCATTTTTTTGATTAATTTCCAAGCGGCACACAACGCTTTGGTTTAACCACAAGGGGAGAATTTCCCATTTAATTTCCCGCAATTGTTACTTGACCTCTCTTCTATATTTCTAATTTCTACGTAAACTTGAACAGTGTATAAACTGGTAAATTGTAATGTAATGACCGCACTGTTATTTGGAATCTACGATCAACTAAACAGCCAAATCTAAATATTACAAGAACGTTTAATTACTCAATGAGCTTATTATACCTACGAATTTTTCTTTGGGGATTTTATAAGCGTTACAACATTAGAAACACCAAAATTTGATAAGGAAAGGCTACTAAAAGTGTAATTACAGTTATTACCCAAAGAAAATTTTCCAAAAATTTTAGTGCAAATAAAATAATGTTTGAAAAGATACAGAAATTATTTATGTATGGTATTCCACCTTCTTCATTCTTTCTCACTTAATTATTCATTCAAAAAGTGATCCTCCCATTTTAATGCGGATTACAATAGTGCAATTCGTATTATTGTTGTTGATGATGATGGATACGGACATATAAAGACATTAACGATGGTATTAAGGATAAAATTAGCATTAATTAACAAGCGCGTTGATGCAATAACAGACACAGTAATAATCACTATCCAATTATCATAATTACAATAGAATTTATTCTCAATAACTAAAATTTTCTACTACTGAATTCTTTTGCTGACTAATATTTAAA
>JASKGN010029397.1:0-17843 GCA_030556245.1 Falagria sp. GC000072 | reverse complement strand
CTCTGCTTTAAATATAAATTATAATGTGTTCTTAGAATATTTTGTAAATTGTATGAACAGATCTGTACACGTATGACGAAATGATGACGTAGACCTGAACGCTGACCGATTTGACTATACAACTCTCGTAACGTAATAATAATGCCATGAAAAACCACTGATCGCATGTCACGTGTGATTTGAATTACGCCTGATGTTCAGCTGGTCACTTACATCACGGAATAAGACGTGAGGTTTGTTTAAAGTGTGCTAAGTGTAAAAATTATGTATGTTCGTATATCGCCAATTATACACTTATTATTATATATATAATATATATATATATACGTTACGAGAGTGGTATGGCAATTTTTAGTTACGAGCGAGCTTTTACTTATGAGCGGGGCATTAATTTTGCAAGTATGTAATTGCCATGCCACTCGAGTAACGTACAATATTTTACCTACGCCCAGTCGGTATGGCCATAATAACCCATTCATCGCATCTCAAATTCTCAAGTACGCACGATGCTCAGCTGACCACTTACATAACAGAATAAGTCGTGCGTTTATTGAAAATCGATTTTTTCAATGAATTTTCATTAAAATTTTGTGTAGGTCAATATTCAATGTATAATATTGATAGCATAATTCATTAATTACCAATTACCACCAAAAAGTGTATACATTTATGTAATATTTATATTTTATTCATTTATTTTTTATTATCGCAAAGACCAGTAATCAATTAAACATTTTGCATCTTGCGATATTTATCCAAACAACAACAGTCTAGCCAGTTTGAGAAATGGATTGCTTTCCCAATATTTTACAATAAAATTCTTTTTGGTGGTATTTCAATATATTTTTTTATAAGTTAAGATTTTCTTCAGTTTTCAAATAAAAAACATAGCATTGAAATTCCATCATTAATGTAACAGAAGTTACCAATGTTCAAGAAATCAAATTCTTTTCACAAGGACGGGCATTCCGCTTCTGTAAGTTAAATTGATTATAGTGAATTGCTCACTTCGTTCCTGTATAATGCATTTATCGAACAAGAAATCCTACAGTCTAAAGAACAATAAATCGCAAATATAATGGCAGAATATGAATGAATATGGATGAATAAACACCGTTCAACTCAAACTTTTATCATTTTTCTGCTATTCCCGATGTGTTAAATTACCCTTACAAAGTGTGATAGCTTCAAACTGTCTATATTTAACTTAAAGATTGAAGAAGAAAATTATTACAACAATTTTACGAAGAAATCCATAAGTTAATAAAATGTCAAGAGAACAATTATATTTATATTAAAGCACTAAAAAACTATAACTAAACTAAATAATAATATAAAATCCTAATTCAAATTTTATCTACAATGTTTAGAAAATAATCAATTTATAATTTTTATATATTTTATAATTTATAGTAATTGTTTTTATAACTGCGTTTCTTTCTGTATGCAAATATTACCTCTTATATAAAATTGTTGCTTGCACCCATCTATGTATAAATTATTGATACTGAACAGTCTTCCTTCAATTACATCGACAATGTCCGCTACTAACTGTTGTTTCACATGATGCGGAACATTTCCAGGCGGGCAAAGTCAAACAAGGGACAAGGATTCAGTGATGCGTCAATATATCAAAGAGGAACATGTGCGGGCACACGTGACTTGGCAAGTGGGAAGCCATTTCGTATAAATTACAAAAGCAATACAAAAAACGCACATCTATAGGAAATATATAATATATTACGTAATATAATTGATTTATGATTGCGCCATCTTCGACGTTTATGTTTCTCGTGCGTCCGTTGTGGTGTTCAGGATCTGAAATCGCCTTACCAAGTGGACTCATATGCGTGTTGGCTTAACTTCGCCACCTTTGGACTTTTCGGAAATCGGAAACACATGGGTTTCCTACGTGATTTTTTCACCTAAGGATTACATGTAGTTTTTCCTTTTGTGCGATAATTAAGGTTTATAACGTCACATCGTAGATCAACAATGTGCCAAAACACTCGCAGCGCACCAAAGTTAGCACAAAATTTTTGGGCACAATTTTTCCAAAAATTTTATTTGTTAGCAATAAAGTCAAATAATGTTAGGATTCCTCAAAAGACTGCAAATATTATATTAACTTTAATGTACTCTAATTATTAGAGTCTAATAGGAACATTAAGGCACAATATTAAAGCGTCACTTAACTTAATTTTTTTTTTGAAACCTTCTTAAGTTCTCTGTCGTTGTTACTTTTATTCTGTACTTTAAATATCGATGCAAAGTGGCGAAAATTCGATCGGCACTCTTGTTTTGATTGAAAAAAAAGACATTAAAAATTGTAATCGATTAGTATCAATATTAGAATTTTAAAACAGTACGAAAATTTATACTGCAAATAAAAAATATACCTAAATGTACCATATATAAAATATTTTAAAAATCTGATTTGTGATTGTGAAGTTGAAAAAGCATGAAGATTTACCTTCGTTGGTAATAATTGTGACAAAAATAATATCTATTTGCGTGAAAAGAAAATTGCATCTTTGACTAAAATGAATTTTACTTTTATATAGTTAAATACATTTATATTCAATTTTTACTTAAATTTGATTAAATTGTTTGTATAAACTGTTTTTCATTCAATTCAACTATAATTTACATAACACAAGGTTTAATAGCAAACACCCCACATGCTAAATAAGTTAACTACTTAATTTCCTTCATCCTTTTCATTAAACTTTGAAACTTCCTTTTATGTAAATTTGTTTACTTTTGACAATGTCTACCTATATTCACTTGGTTTGTTAAACACTATATCATATATAGAGTAAATAAAGTTTGTTTAATTAAAGATTATTGAAACTGTTGTTAACGTTTGAAAGTGAATTTAATTATGCATAATTGTACAATACAACAATTTTTATCCTAATGAGGATTTGAAATCAATTAATAACATGATTATGTGTAGTGTTAATAAATCACTGCTTGAGTTAAGATTAGCACTTGTTGTGATTTTAATAATTTATTTTCTATTATCTCTCGAAATTTCAATTTTTATTACAATCGAAGAAACTAAATAGTGCACGGCAATTGATTTTTATGCTTGCGGATATCCATGAAATTATGATAGAGTAAAAATTATTATAATTTGCAGTTATCCCTATTTATTTTATAAATTTACCATTTTCAAATGCCTCTCCGGATAAAATTTTTACTCAGATATTTCACGTTAGTGGAATAAATATTATTGGAACAAATTCAAAATGTATATTATTACTAACAATTTAAAATATCAAATAATAGCCAAGTCGGAAATTAGCGAGAATTTTAGAACTTCACTTTTAACATATTACTTTACCACTTTTCATTTTCTGAATTCAGCTAAATATAGAATGATAACTTTATTCGTTTCCAAGATAAGCGCATTTGAAATTGCCAATTACCCACAAAAAGCACAGCAGACCAAGTTTGAAATTAATCCTCAAACAAACTACCACTAATAGCGCAAATGTATAACCAACATTTTGTTCCCAGAAATCGGTTTTTGAAAATTTTGCCACATCTCCTGAGAATAGCGCCTTTAAAAAGCATGTATTTCCGTGAATCCTGAATGTGACGTCTCATGTGACGTCATATGACGTATTTGAGGTTATGTCGTGGTAGGAAAACACCATAAAGAAATAGATTTCTCCAAATATTTTCATTCTATTCTTCTTAATTAAACTTGTTTCTAAATACTTAAAAGCTAGTACGCTTTTATATGCTTTAAATTTCTGTTTATCTTAATAAGTGTTTGGACTGTTTGGTCCCGTCTCACGACTCTAACCTATTTGTGACGTCATTAGAATGCCCTGGAAATATAAAAAGTATTCCAGATATTATTGCATATCTAATCGTGATGCTGTAATACCAAGATGGATTACAAGTGCCAGTTGCATCTTTGTGAATATTACTCACTGAATTTAACTTTGCCATCAGTTGCAGTCACGAAAGTACTGCGCTAACACGATTGGTTGTGCTCTAATTATCTTCACACAAATTGGATCACATTCATCTTGCTACGGATTCTAGGACTATCGCCACGTGCCATCGTTGCAACTCAAGCAACAGAAGATTGCGTCTGAGTACGGCAAATAAGTGCGAAGTTAAAGTAATCTTTAATTAAACTCGTCTCTTTCAATATATCTCAGAGTGCTAAACTTATCTTCTTCTTATTCCATTCCATGGCAGTAATAGTATTAAATAGTTACTGCTTGCAAAAGAAATTAAATTTATTATATTCAGTTTGATCGACTTTGTTTGTTAAATTGGAAATAAACAGCATTTTGTTGCAAAGAAATTACGAGTATTTCGAGAATTTAATTAACGATCATCATATATTACATTGGATTTCTGTAACTCAAAGCTAATTAAATGACGGAGTCATTAATAAATATTAGAAAATAATTATGAATTGAATATCAGGAGAGAAAGCAATTTTCAAAAATGAAAATGTTTCATTTGTGAAGTCATAAACCTTTATTAAATTTGATTTAAATTCATTTTATTGACAATGTGTATATATCATATTTATCATATGAGCATGGTTCTCCCATCTGGGAAAACTTTTATTAAAGTGTCGTTGACTAGCGGTAGGGGCTATAATTTTAGAACTGAAAATTCAGAGAAAAACAAATAATAATTTAATAATACAAATTTAGTTTCAAACTAGTAATTAAAGAACAGTGTGAAATAAAAATTATTTATTAGACATTTTCGTCATTATGTTTTTCATCTCTCGATTAAAAAAGAATACAAGAAAGTTTCAAAAAGAGGAAAACACTTCCAGCAATTTTACTGAAAAATGAGGGCGATGAAACACTTTTCGCGAGATTGCTCGATTAGCCCTGAAAAGGTTTAACCACAGCAAATGTCACAAGATGGAAACGTGGAAAAAGCTGCACAGGAAATTAAACGTTTCGTTGGTTTTCATATGAATCGTTCACACACCTCATCAGATTTTCGATGCACACGGTAATGGATGAAAACGTTGAATTTATAGACAGCAGTAGTCATCCTACCATTTGGAAAAACTTTTCCTGTACGTCAACTAGTTTGTATTACTGGATAAATCGGAAATATAACAATTTCTTATAGAAATTCTTTAATGTAGTTTTAGTTCCGCAATATTTAAAATTGTACTTAATCTAAAACGAAAAATTTCTAGTTTATATATAAACTATGAAATAAATGATTTAAAAGGTAAATAGACAAAACTATAAGTTAAGCAAACTTCTCGTAATTTAAAATAAACTTAGTATGAGTTAGTAGAAGTTTTAAATTCTCGGCAATTCTGTGCAGATGCTTGCACGTAATTTCAAAAGTAAATCCTGATTTCTCCAAGTTTGCTTTCACGCGGTAGCAGTTTGATAAGCTCTCGATTTCCACGCTGTAGATTCCGAGAAAATGTTGTTCAATATACATAGAGTGCACCCAAAGTAAGGAAGTCTTTTCTTGGAATCTTTGAAATGTACTTAATTTAAATTACAGCTTTATTGGAGCCTCCATATTTTCAAAAGTATACAATTCTAAAAAAAGTTTTAAGGCTTACTTTATCGTAATAGTTTGTACATACACACAAGTCACTGACAATAGTTGGTAGAACTCTAGACATAATACTTCTTTCAGACATAGAATGGGCGTATATTTTCTTTTGGATTTCAGCTGCAGTACATACAGAGTTTTGGTTTTCCATTATTGAAGGGTAACGTGGCGGTAGACATGTTTTTCAATAAAAAAATAAAACATTTTCTATCTATATACCTGGATATTGTAAAAATTTTATAAGAAGTACTTTATCTATGTATTGAAATAAAACAAATCTTAGAAAATAAGTAAATAAGAAAATATATTTGTCTTCATGAAATGTGTATTAATTTCTAATTAAAGTTGTGTTTGCAGAATGGTTAAATTTGCATTTATGCTTGTATAGAATTTCTAATAAATACAAATATTTAATATGCAGATGGTATCCAAGATTAGG
Source organism: Falagria sp. GC000072 (assembly GCA_030556245.1). Classification (NCBI taxonomy): domain Eukaryota; kingdom Metazoa; phylum Arthropoda; class Insecta; order Coleoptera; family Staphylinidae; genus Falagria; species Falagria sp. GC000072. The sequence continues at coordinate 11,830 of JASKGN010029397.1, read as the reverse complement.
GTGGATAACATTCCCATCCACAAATCGATATTCCTTATCGCACTAGAACTACTTAATACCAAATGCATTTAAAGAGCTGCTGATGTGCGAAAGCCTTCCAGGAAAATCTACATATTAAATCAATCTTCAAAATGATGTGCCATCTGCAATGCGAAAATTTTGCTAAAATATTTGATTTATATGCATATTCAGTCTTAGCTCATATATCTATATTACTCGTTTGTATATTAAGCAACTAGAAATCATCCTTTGCATCCTTCTATTTAAAATTATAATATAGAGCATTGAGCTCTTAAAACTAAATAACATAAATTAACATGAAACTTATTAACATTAAACATGAAAATTGTACCAACTTTAGAATTTTTAAAATAAAGACGCCGCTTCTAGCATGTGGAGCAGCGGTTTAAAACTTGACATAAATGATCTTCCACTTTCTTATTGTAAATATGTATGCAGGGTACCGCGAGCAACAAATTAGTAGCACCACAAACGACACTTTCTGGCACATTCTTATTTGGTTACACTGACTTGGTGACCTTTCTTGTTACTGATCTGTCCAATTGACCGACCATTTTCGAACGTTTAGCCAAGCTTTCAAACTAATTTGAAACTGTCAGACACATGTTCCGTACAAGAAAAGCGTTAAAAATATATTCCAATTATATGAAACCAATTTGTAGGAACAAAACATGAACTAAACGGTTTCAAATTAAAAAATATAAGAAAAAACTTTGAAAAATTAACTAATGTATTTTGAAATATGACTATAACAAGAAAAGTTGGGGTTTCAGAGCAATTTCAAAAAATTGGAAAATACCCTATTGTATAAATTTTATACTATGCAATTTGTTGATTTAAAAGTATATAATATGTACCTCAAAATTAAAGTTGCTTTGTACTACTTGCAGAGTTCATTAACTTGCTTCCGCCTCTTATAACAAAGCACAACTTTAATTAATGCATTGGTGCATAAATACCATAAATATTTGTCAATAATAAATCCGTTTTTTATATCATAAAAAAACTTAACTTTTATTAGTAATAACTTTTAAAAAAATAGCTTATCTTTAGGTTATCATATAAAATTGGATGTGTCATTATAATTAATAGTTATTATTTTTTTCTTTCTAGTACAATACGTGAATTATATAGCTGTTTGCAAGTTCATTTATGAAATTGCGACGAGGAAAAAACACCTATTAATATAATTAAAAACACGTCCGCGAGCTAGGAAATATGAGATGCCAATTCATCCTGTTGTATTATTATCATAGCACATATAGTCAACACAATTCATTTTCATATATTTATTTTGGATTCCGTTTATTCAAATAATATGGAGTAAGAGAATTATGCAAGAGATATGCAAATAAGAAACAAATAAAAAAATATGAATAAAAGATTTTTCAATGAGTGCCTGAATAACATAACATGATTTATACAAATTTTGAATTACATAGGAGTGTCTTGCAGAATTATGATCAGGATTGCGAGTATACTTTTTTTCATAATGATTTAATTTGCAAGAATTTAAATGCAATATAACCAATATAATTTATTTTGATTTTTATATGGATAAAATTAAATAATTTATTTTTGTTACAGATTTTTATTTTTCGACCAAAATTAAAAATGGCTCAGTCACCAACTGAATATAACTGAAGTCAAATATGGATTATTACCCAAGAACAGCAAATACATCAATTCTTGGCACAACAAGTGAAATATTTGTCAGAACAAAAATGTATGACATAGACATGGAAGTGGATAGCATCACTTTCACTAACAACTATAACGAGACTTTTGGCAATGACACAATCATTCCCACGAATATCACCAACATCACAAATGAAATTCCTGGCTACATGAATGTTACAAATGAATTGCCAATTAAATATGCGGTGCCAATGTATGGTTACATTATGCCCATTTTACTGGTGGTCACAATCATATTCAACACTTTAATCGTAGTCGTATTGAGTAAGAGGCATATGCGCACTCCAACCAATGTAGTTCTTATGGCAATGGCCCTATGCGACATGTTTACTTTACTCTTCCCAGCTCCATGGTTTATCTACATGTATACTTTTGGAAATCACTATAAACCATTATGGCCCATTAGTATTTGTTACTTTTGGAATGTAATGCATGAGGTGAGTATATTTATGAATGACTAACATGTAACCTACGTAGTTTGGCAAACAGTTATAGTTTTTAAGTTTGAATATATTTTTGTTCCTACAAACTATTATTTGAAATTACTTTGAAAGCTTTAATTGTTCCTATATATAATTATAGGAATTTAATGAAAGTTGATTGAAAAATAATATTGACACCCTTATTAATATTTGTAATATTTTAAAAATAACGCTTTGTTGACCCCTTCATTTGTTGATGCATTCACCACTCCTGCTCAATACTGAAATTGTTTTTAACTAGGTTTTGCATGTATTTTCTTGACGCATCTGTTTTCTTACACTCATCAAAAGCTCATTCATCATGATCTACGTTGCAGTATCCATGTCGGCGTCTCTCCAAACATGATTACATTTCCTTCAAGAAAAAAGCTACTTGTAATTGAGATCTTAGTCGTTGCCTCGGAAAACTTTGTTGAAGTTCTGACTGACGCGTTATTATTCATAATTATCGCTACTTGAATTTGAATAATTGAACGTTATTGTTGACATGTTTCTTTCATCATGTTCTTGATAATATCTATATTTTTCTTATTTCAGATAATACCAAACATGTTCCATACTGCAAGCATCTGGTTAACTTTGGCTCTAGCAGTTCAGAGGTATATTTATGTATGCCATGCACCACTGGCGAGAAAATTCTGCACAATGCCCAATGTATATAAGGGAGTTGGTTATGTTCTCATTGCTGCTGCTTTACATCAAAGTACACGATTGTTCGACAGGGATTATGTTCAGGTAGGTAAAATTAGAAATTAGAATCATGTCTCCTTGCACTGGACACACTAGGGTTAAGTTCAAGAAAGCCTTCTTTCCTCGCCGATTCTATACTGTAATCTTGACCAGATTCCCTTACTAAATTCCAGGGTACTCTGGGTCGTTTAGTATTAGAGGGATAACAAGTAACAAATAAAGAAGACGGATACAATTTTAGGGCTGCTCCTATTAATTTAGCCCTATACAGGCAACCTAGTGGGAATCAAAAAAAAAAGCAAATTGCAATTATATCGGTTTTATATGCATATGTCGCTTAAGACAATTTTTAGAGAAGTCTATTATAAAAGTTGACCACGGTCTAAGTCGTCTAAGACATACCTAATATATAGCAATCATTTTTAATTATATAGAAAAGCATTAAAACTTTCCGTACCTGACACATCATACAAATCTATGTGTCATAACACTCATAACTCATAAATAACCCAATAATGACTTTCTCTATAATCCATAAGAAAGTGCGCTCTTAAACCAACATAAATTTTGTCTTTGTGCAAAAAGGAACTGCAAGTGTGCAGTAATGCATATTATGGCAATAATCTCTTTCCACGTAGTGTTGAGCAGAACGTGATTGAAATAAATGTCACGGTTTTAGAAATTACACCCGCAATGTTTAAACCCACCGCAGCAATACATTATCAGAGTGGAGAGTTCCCTTCCTTGTCTATGTCATAATCAAACACTCGAATTGAGATTGCGTATTTTATAATGGTGGCGGTGCCAACAGATAGAAGTTGTGCAGAAAGGATGAAGGAAGCCATCAGGATGATTTATGTTATGTTTGCGCATGTCTACAATTCTTTCCGTCTCGTTAGTATTGTTTCTGGGAATATTTTTTCATGTTAAAATATTCTTTAAAAACACATGTAGAAATACATTATATTATAAATAAATTCAAATAATTATAAATTAAAATTTTAAGGGTCTCAGTTTAAGTTTTTCAATTTTGATTTTGCTTTCTGTTTAACAGCAGACTGAGTAGTTACTTGGTTACCGTTCACAGCTTGGATATTCTTGTTCGTGATGTTACCACCGCCGCCGCTCATCTAATAAGGAGATTATGGTCTAATTCCAGTTGCAATGGCGCCAGTGAATAATTAACGATGCCGACGGTGTCGGTAATGACTAAGTGAATCAGCTGCAAACTGTTTTCTGCAGTTGCATCCTTGTGCTCATATAAACTTGCTCTTACACCTTCGTAGAACATCTTCTTTCTTGATCTCGTTGCGGCTTACATTCACCCGTCAGTACAACAAACAGGCAGTTACAGTAACCACAACCTTTCGACCTTCTTGTATACCGCAAATAGTTTTCAGGAGAATTTCCATTGAGGTTAAGGAAGGACATCGACGTGGTTTGCGATTAGTATAATAAATGCATACCGGTTTCTTGCGCTTAGTGGAAATTAGATTATACATTTACCTATTTAAGTTAATGTTACAAAGAACTAACTTCAAGTTAGTACGTCTTGTATAGTGTGAACCTTGTCAGTGTCGCAGTTGCAGTTTATATAACTTTGTATGCATTTGCATGCTATAAAGTAAAACTACGTGAAAAGTTCATCACGTTACATATTACTTTAGGAAGCTATTCACCTCCCAAGGCACTGTTTGTTCTCTTTGCTCTTGCCGCATATTTACACATTTAGTTCGACACAACTTTTAACTTAAATCAAATCTACCATGGTAGAGCATCATAAGAAATTTTGCATTTACATTAATTTATATTTTTCTTTTTATTTACCACACTATATAAAGTATAGGGAAAAGTATAGGAATCGTTCTAAGAATCGAATTTGACAAGTATGTTCCAAAATCTATTTTGGACTATACCAAGTATAGGGAAAAGGATTTTTCTTGTCAAAATGGCTCTAAAAAGAGGTTAATACTAAATAATGTTCTTTCAAATGTGAAAGAGAACGCAATAAAAATCAATTTGATATCTAAATCAAGATATCAACAAAAAACGTATCCCCTCAGTTATCTCCATGACCATTTACATTTATTTCAACAAAACTTTTATACATGCAAATTCTGTTTTAATTACAAACTTACAGTGTTCTCGTTATTATACAGAAGTAAAATTTAAAGCAACTGGCAATTTAATTAATCGAAACCATCAAGATGCCAGTAGCAGTTGGAAAATGATTTAACCGTTCTCCATGCTTATATTTATCCAAGTAGGCGGATTAAAATCTGAGAACAATCAGTGTCTGTCTCTTAATAATTTACGATGTCGAATAATTTCATCAGACTTGTGACGACGGCGCTTATTATAGCGGATTAGCAAGTAGATATATAAAATTAAATTATCGCTTTCTATTTTTGTTATGGTTTTCGTTTCAATGGAAAGGAAATGGTAAGCTTGTGACAAGGTTTAATCGCTTCGTGAAGCTACAGCACTGGTGGAGGCGACGGATAAATTATTCATGCCTGTGGACAGCTTAGCTTTTAGGGTCTGTTATGTTTCGTACTTCTGAAACAGGACCAGCATGCGTGACTGAAAGCTCGTCTTAATAATATTAAAGTAACAGGAAATTTCTTTTCTTCAGTTGCAGTAAAATTTATTAAATTGCATGCAACTTATACATTCTACTAGTGATATTCCACCTAAGTTGAAGTCTTACCATATAAATTTATTTTTTTGCTATTTTTACTCGTCAACTTGTTAAGAAAGAACAAAATGGCAAATAAAACCACCAATATGTTAACTTCACATTAAAAATAAATTACCGTTTCAACTGCTAAACCGTAAACTTTTATTATATTTTCTACGAGCTTCTCTTTTACTAACTACCTATACATTCAAAAATTATATCGTTTGTGTCTATAGTACCATACATGAACAAACATTAATAGAATACTAAACAGAAACGTGTAAGGAACATAAATGCATATCCTTCGGACATAGGAAGTGCAGGAGCAATATATAGCCCCATTACGAACAGTTGTAGAAAATAAAGATGACAATGTCGTAATCGCACAGGATATAACTTCCGATACATGTTAAGTTAATATGTACTTGTTTATTGCTTCTTGTCCCAGAACTAGATTCTTTACAACCAAGCAAGTAACAAATGCAAGGACATTAAAAAAAAATTGAAATAGAACTTTTTAAACATTTCAATTTTGTACTTACGTATTAGGTACTTATCGTTTTGCAACAATGAGGGTATAATATAATATTAAACGAAGGAATTCGTAGCATACCAATACTTTTACACGAATGGGTATTCGGTTTACTTAAGTATAAATATCGCTTTTTGTTGATATCTTGAAAACCGTTGAAGGTATGAAATTGGTTTTTGTTTACATTACTTTGGCATCTAAAAGAATATAAATGCTAATAGGCGCAATTTTGAGCCATGCAACTTGCGCGGGTGATACAAACTCACACTCACTCGTCAAACAATATATTATTTTTTATGTAAACTAAATTGCCTACATGCCACCGATAAGAGAAATTGAATTTCTCTTGATTTGGCAGGAAATAGGTATCCATGACTCTTGAATAGTATATGAATTTACTTTATAACGAACTGCATATACATTCCTCAAATTCAATGTTACTATGAATGCCTTGTCGACTGCAATCGAGCAATAGCTTTATAGATGCAGGTAAATACTGCTCCCGATGGATTATTCGCTTCAAGGGTAATTCAATTGCAACAGATGATTGCGAACTGGGAAGCGGCGATATTTACATTATTCCTCGAACTTTGTACGACCAAAGAGTTTGTTAATGACGTTTCAATTATAGTTATAATTTAGCTATTCTAATTAAATACATTACTTGTCCAAAGTTTAATTAAAGACATTAAAGTATCAAAATGTGATAGATTCTACGTAGATCTCATATACCTTTTTTCAATTTCAGGTAAATATTGAATGGAACGGAGTACAAGCACATGTTTGCAATACTACAACAGCCTACTGGATTCGAGAATACCTCACGGAAGATGTGTACTACCTGTTTTACTTCCTCTTCCGCATCCTTTTCGTCCATTTATTTCCCTGTATTGCACTTGTAGTCCTAAACGTACTGCTTTTCCGGGCATTGCGTCAGGCCCAACAGCGACGCGATATCTTACTCTCCAAGAAAAGCCAAAAGTCCGAATGCAAGAAACTACGTGACTCCAACTGTACGACCCTGATGCTCATCGTTGTCGTGACGGTCTTCCTCATCGTAGAAATACCACTTGCCATCGTTACGCTACTTCATGTCATTTCCAGCGTATTCAACTCCTTCCTCGATTATTACATAGCGCACGTGCTCGTCCTTTTCACCAACTTCCTCATCATAGTGAGCTATCCAATCAATTTTGCTATCTATTGCGGAATGTCGCGACAATTTCGCGAAACGTTTAAAGAATTGTTTATCCGGGGTGCTGTCACTAACCGCAATGGTGGCTCCTCCCGCTATTCACTTGTGAATGGACCACGCACGTGCACAAATGAAACTGTACTATAAATCTTTAAATTATCCTTTGACCAAAAAACTCTCACCACAATTATACTGTAGACTCTATTCATATCATAATTTTACATTTTATAGGTATATATAAATATATGTACATTTTGCATTTAGCATGTGTGAAAACCTACATCTACATGCCAGACGTTTTAAATAAATAGATATAGCTATGTTTAGATAGTTTTTATAGACGTGAGATGTGTAAATGATTCTTAAATTTAAAATGTATATACATAATGATATTTTGTGTATTGTATTAAGTAATTAATCAAAACAGTTAGGACCAGGACCAGCTGTTATTGATCATAATAAACGGTGATTGAATATATCAATTGTCCAATATTTTTGACAAAACTGAGCCCTAGTTTAGAAATATTGGATAATTTAGATGAACAATCATATGAAAATGTAATCCTAAAATATTCCAATTCAGGCACAATTGTTTTTCAAATTTATAAATAAAGAATTATAGGAGAATCCAAAATATGTAATTTGTAAATGCATAATATGTGTCAATTTATTTTAACAAAACTTAAGACTTGTGTAACATACAAAGATTTGCTAATATATATTGACAAATATATGCTCTCTATAATACAGATCTAAACTTATTTTTGTTAATATAAATAATATTTTTAATATATATTGACTATATTAGATTTATGTGATAAAATTGGTAATTGTGCATACTATAAGTACCATTACCTACTTAATTAAGTATAATATATCAAGTGTTATATTTATGTATTTATTATAATAATGTACAAACTTATTCTGTTATATGTAAAAAACCTAAAATTCTGTGTTATACATTAAAAGTAAAAAATGAAAGAACAAAAGATAATGTTTTTTGTGCAACTTATTGCGCAAATAAATGATATGTTTGTAAAATACACTATTATTTATTTAATCTTTTTTTAAAAGCCAATACACTCATACCTCGCTATACGGCCGCTCTTTATACGTCCATTTCGCTATAACGGCCCTCTTCAATTAAGGCACGTTTTCGATTTACGGCCAAAAATGTTCCGCTATAACGGCACAAAAAACTTTTTTTCCATGTCGATATATCTATATGTTGCCAATCTTGCGCAAACGCAATCTTGATTCGTTATACGGCTTTTCGCTTTACAGCCAGGTTTTATGGAACGTATCTAGGCCGTAAAGCGAGGTATGGGTGTATTCACTTTCAAAACGAGATTCCGCCGTACATAAAACATCTTATTTTCTTAAAATTTAACATTGGCTGTCCCAACATTTCTCATCTTCAGGAAAGAACTGTTGTTACTTGCTCCTATATAACCACTAAATTTGTCTTTTGGAAGCACACACTTTTGAATAAGATAATGCGAAAATCCTAACTTGGTCAAAAATTGAGATAGTCGGTGTTAAAAGTTTAACGGTGAAATTCTCACATTTATATTATAGAATAACGCAACTGCTTAATATTTCTGTTTACATCTTAATATTATTAATTATTATTAATTAATATTATTAAAATATATTTGTATTTGACTCGATATATAATAAATAAATTCCCTTGAAATTTATCATTCGTTGTTTTTCCAAAATATTTTTCGATTACAAATAAAATACCCGAAAAAAACTATTAATTTATTATCTACATTTAAATATAATTTTTGTTTAATTTTAAATTAACATTAATTTATAATTAAACCCATTATCCTTATTGAAACAAAGGAAAGGGGGTTTGATACACCTCGTTCCAAGAACGCAGAACTTGAAAAACTACTTTGAGCTAGGAAATCGCAAATTTGTAGGTATCGCCAACTGTAGACCGGTTTCGACGTGCAATGTCGAACCCCTATTGAACATTAGATGCCGTAGGTCTCATACAATATATCGTCGTAATCCTCAAAAATCCGAAAATGGGTTTTTTGTTGCTCTAGATAAATGGCAGCACTGTGCATGTTTAGAATGGTTTAGAACAGTTTAGAACTATAATGTTTAGTGGTTTTGTAACAATTTTTTAAATTATTTGTTATGTCTGCTCTCTAAGTTTTTTGGTCTCTCCTAGTCTCTCCTGAAAAAAGTGTTTTTTGGGGTTACGACAATTGGCCTTTACCCCGACGATATGATAAATGTGTTGCCTACTTGCTTGCTACTACATGTTTTTGGGGTAACGCGATTGTGGTTGTCACTCGAGTCTCGACATTTGCTGTAAACAGAAAATTTCGGTATTTTACTGCAAGTCATACCAAGTCAAATACGCAAACGTATATCAACAGTTTTATTCTTTTGAAACAGAATCACGATGACTACTGAGAAGCCAAAATTGGATTTGGGAGTGCTTGAAGAAGACGATGAATTTGAAGAATTTCCTGTAGAAGGTATAAATTTCAAATAGAAAACAGTACTTTTGAGGTTAAATATTTCTTGAAATTGTTTCTCAAATTATTCTTACCTTTTAGATTGGACAGGCAAAGAGAAAGATGAACAGGATATTAGTGTTTGGGAAGATAACTGGGAAGACGATAATATTGAAGATGACTTCAATAAGCAACTAAGAGCACAACTAACAAAACAACAACCAAAAGAAAATTAAACTGGAATACTTATTACTTGCAAATTAATTAATAAATTAATGTATATCTAAATGTATTTTTATTGAAATAAAAAAATTTACATGTAATCTGCATCAAATCTTTCCGATTCTGTTCTTGCACCCACTGCACAAGACAGTAAAGCTTGTATACTGCGTTCTTCTCCACTCCCATATACATAACCATTTGCTTTATCTACAGCACTTTTTAATGTCAGCAAACTTTTATCAGAGGATACATCTAAAGGTATAAAGTTTACAAGACTGTAATCTTCCACAAGTGAAACTATTGCTGCATTTAATTTTTTATACTTTTTGGCAATAGCATCTTCATCTAAAAGTTCCAAAAGATATTCCAAATTTAGAACATCTGTATAAAAATCTATACCAAAATCTAACTTGGAAAGATTTTTCTTAAGTAAGTCAGCCTAAAACATGCCATAATTAATCATTGTTTAGATAATTTACAATATTTTTACCTTGCTGAGGACATTTACATGTGGCAGTCCTATTTGTAACATAGTAGAAAGTGAGAGTAACAGTGTAGAAATAAACTTAGCAGGATCAGAACAATAATGTGAATCTATCATGTGCACTGTGCATAAATGATATCTCAGTTTTTCAAGCTGCTGAAAAATGTTCTTTGTTGCATTGTGATGTGTGTAAAGTTCAATTTGTCCTGGCATATCAAAAATTAAATAGCTGTCTCTGATATTAGCCAATTTTCCTAGCAACCAATCAATATTGGATTCAAGATATTCCATGCAATACATTAATGCTCCATTTGGTCCAAGTTGTAAATCTTCCATGACATCTTCTAATCGTATAAGTTCCATGACATTAATTGCTGGTTGATATTGCATATTCTCATTAGCAGGATCCAAGTTTATTACTTCTACTTGTCTATTGAGTTTATCTTTGTAAAATTCATATACTTTAGCACAATATGTTGTTTTCCCTGAGCCTGGTGGGCCAATTACAAGCTGGCCATAATATGATTGAGTAACTTTTGGCTGTTTAATTAGAGACATTTTTCCTGGATTCTTGAAGTGCAGTTAATAATGAATGTATAGTTAGCACTGAATAATTTTTTAAATTTAAAAAAATCATCAAAGTTTTTGTAAGGCCTAATTGCTCAGCAAGGAAGCGTGCACAAGCCAATTGATCTGCACTATCAACACCAAATAATGTTTCGGATGTATACACAGGACTGTTCCCTTCTAAAATAGCATCAACTTCAGGTTGATCTATTAACACTCTGAGAAGGGTACCAGCACGTTCGTGTTGAGTAGCAATAATAAACCAACGATTTGAAAACTCAGCAAGAACAAGGTCTGTGTGATTATTGTTTATTATACACGCCGAAATATGAAAACCAGACAATTGTGGATCTTCAGTCACATTGAGGGACATAGATTGCATAAGATTAGCTAGGTCCAGCATCTGTTTAAAATTAATTTTAAAAATGAAGTTAGAAAAGAATGACTGGAATATTATGAATTATTACTAACCTTATCAAGCTGATCCAGTTGCACAAAGTTAAAGCCGCGAATGAATAATTCTGAATTCACATTAATTACAGCGGTGGCGATCTTAATTATCACAATATGGCATTAAGTGGAGGTATGGTGGCTATAGGGCAGGGCTGCTCAACCCGTCGATCGCGGCGTGATTTTAGGTAGATCTTCAGTCTTCTTTCTGTTTTATGTGTTAACAAACAAATTTTCATTGTTTACCAAATTGATTGGTTTTTAAAATCAAAATATTTAATTTTGCAATACCCCACTGTTAAAAAATGCGGCACAAAAATTTGTCTTGT